>JARQOD010003081.1:0-69106 GCA_033576555.1 Oophaga sylvatica | reverse complement strand
GATAGAAATGAGGAGGAGATGTAGGGGGGCGATGCACTGTGGAGAGGACGGGCAGGGTGATAGAAATGAGGAGGAGATGTAGGGGGGCTGCACTGTGGGAGAGGACGGGTAGGTGTATAGAAATGAGGGAGGAGATGTAGGGGGGCTGCACTGTGGAGAGGACGGGTAGGTGATAGATAGAAATGAGGGAGGAGATGTAGGGGGGCTGCACTGTGGAGAGGACGGGCAGGTGATAGATAGAAATGAGGGAGGAGATGTAGGGGGGTGCTGCACTGTGGAGAGGACGGGAGGTGATAGATAGAAATGAGGGAGGAGATGTAGGGGGTGCTGCACTGTGGAGAGGACGGGTAGGTGATAGATAGAAATGAGGGAGGAGATGTAGGGGGGGCCTGCACTGTGGAGAGGAGGGTAGGTGATAGATAGAAATGAGGGAGGAGATGTAGGGGGTGCTGCACGTGGAGAGGACGGGTAGGTGATAGAAATGAGGAGGAGATGTAGGGGGGGCTGCACTGTGGAGAGGACGGGTAGGTGATAGATAGAAATGAGGGAGGAGATGTAGGGGGGTGCTGCACTGTGGAGAGGAGGGCAGTGATAGATAGAAATGAGGGAGGAGATGTAGGGGGGCTGCACTGTGGAGAGGACGGGTAGGTGATAGATAGAAATGAGGAGGAGATGTAGGGGGTGCTGCACTGTGGAGAGGACGGGTAGGTGATAGATAGAAATGAGGAGGAGATGTAGGGGGGTGCTGCACTGTGGAGAGGACGGGAGGTGATAGATAGAAATGAGGGAGGAGATGTAGGGGGCTGCACTGTGGAGAGGACGGGTAGGTGATAGATAGAAATGAGGGAGGAGATGTAGGGGGGTGCTGCACTGTGGAGAGGACGGGCAGGTGTGATAGAAATGAGGGAGGAGATGTAGGGGGGTGCTGCACTGTGGAGAGGACGGGCAGGTGATAGATAGAAATGAGGGAGGAGATGTAGGGGGGTGCACTGTGGAGAGGACGGGCAGGTGATAGATAGAAATGAGGTGGAGATGTAGGGGGTGCTGCACTGTGGAGAGGACGGGTAGGTGATAGATAGAAATGAGGAGGAGATGTAGGGGGGCTGTACTGTGGAGAGGACGGGTAGGTGATAGATAGAAATGAGGGAGGAGATGTAGGGGGGCTGCACTGTGGAGAGGATGGGTAGGTGATAGATAGAAATGAGGGAGGAGATGTAGGGGGGTGCTGTACTGTGGAGAGGACGGGCAGGTGATAGATAGAAATGAGGGAGGAGATGTAGGGGGGGCTGCACTGTGGAGAGGACGGGCAGGTGATAGATAGAAATGAGGGAGGAGATGTAGGGGGGTGCTGCACTGTGGAGAGGACGGGTAGGTGATAGATAGAAATGAGGGAGGAGATGTAGGGGGTGCTGCACTGTGGAGAGGACGGGTAGGTGATAGATAGAAATGAGGGAGGAGATGTAGGGGGGTGCTGCACTGTGGAGAGGACGGGTAGGTGATAGATAGAAATGAGGGAGGAGATGTAGGGGGGCTGCACTGTGGAGAGGACGGGTAGGGATAGATAGAAATGAGGGAGGAGATGTAGGGTGCTGCACTGTGGTAGAGGACGGGCAGGTGATAGATAGAAATGAGGGAGGAGATGTAGGGGGGTGCTGCACTGTGGAGAGGACGGGTAGGTGATAGATAGAAATGAGGGAGGAGATGTAGGGGGGCTGCACTGTGGAGAGGACGGGTAGGTGATAGATAGAAATGAGGGAGGAGATGTAGGGGGTGCTGCACTGTGGAGAGGACGGGTAGGTGATAGATAGAAATGAGGGAGGAGATGTAGGGGGTGCTGCACTGTGGAGAGGACGGGTAGGTGATAGATAGAAATGGGGGAGGAGATGTAGGGGGGTGCTGCACTGTGGAGAGGACGGGCAGGTGATAGATAGAAATGAGGGAGAGATGTAGGGGGGTGCTGCACTGTGGAGAGGACGGGAGGGTGATAGATAGAAATGAGGGAGGAGATGTAGGGGGGTGCTGCACTGTGGAGAGGACGGGAGGGTGATAGATAGAAATGAGGGAGAGAGATGTAGGGGGTGCTGCACTGTGGAGAGGACGGGCAGGTGATAGATAGAAATGAGGGAGGAGATGTAGGGGGTGCTGCACTGTGGAGAGGACGGGCAGGTGATAGATAGAAATGAGGGAGGAGATGTAGGGGGGCTGCACTGTGGAGAGGACGGGAGGTGATAGATAGAAATGAGGGAGGAGATGTAGGGGGTGCTGCACTGTGGAGAGGACGGGCAGGGTGATAGATAGAAATGAGGAGGAGATGTAGGGGGGCTGCACTGTGGAGAGGACGGGCAGGTGATAGATAGAAATGAGGGAGGAGATGTAGGGGGGTGCTGCACTGTGGAGAGGACGGGCAGGGTGATAGATAGAATGAGGGAGGAGATGTAGGGGGGCTGCACTGTGGAGAGGACGGGAGGTGATAGATAGAAATGAGGGAGGAGATGTAGGGGGTGCTGCACTGTGGAGAGGACGGGCAGGTGATAGATAGAAATGAGGGAGGAGATGTAGGGGGTGCTGCACTGTGGAGAGGACGGGCAGGGTGATAGATAGAAATGAGGGAGGAGATGTAGGGGGGTGCTGCACTGTGGAGAGGACGGGCAGGTGATAGATAGAAATGAGGGAGGAGATGTAGGGGGTGCTGCACTGTGGAGAGGACGGGTAGGTGATAGATAGAAATGAGGGAGGAGATGTAGGGGGGGCTGCACTGTGGAGAGGACGGGCAGGGTGATAGATAGAAATGAGGGAGGAGATGTAGGGGGGCTGCACTGTGGAGAGGACGGGTAGGTGATAGATAGAAATGAGGGAGGAGATGTAGGGGGGCTGCACTGTGGAGAGGACGGGTAGGTGATAGATAGAAATGAGGAGGAGATGTAGGGGGGCTGCACTGTGGAGAGGACGGGTAGGTGATAGATAGAAATGAGGGAGGAGATGTAGGGGGTGCTGCACTGTGGAGAGGACGGGTAGGTGATAGATAGAAATGAGGGAGGAGATGTAGGGGGCTGCACTGTGGAGAGGACGGGCTAGGTGATAGATAGAAATGAGGGAGGAGATGTAGGGGGTGCTGCACTGTGGAGAGGACGGGCAGGTGATAGATAGAAATGAGGGAGGAATGTAGGGGGTGCTGCACTGTGGAGAGGACGGGCAGGTGATAGATAGAAATGAGGGAGGAGATGTAGGGGGTGCTGCACTGTGGAGAGGACGGGTAGGTGATAGATAGAAATGAGGGAGGAGATGTAGGGGGCTGCACTGTGGAGAGGACGGGTAGGTGATAGATAGAAATGAGGGAGGAGATGTAGGGGGGCTGCACTGTGGAGAGGACGGGTAGGTGATAGATAGAAATGAGGGAGGAGATGTAGGGGGGCTGCACTGTGGAGAGGACGGGCAGGTGATAGATAGAAATGAGGGAGGAGATGTAGGGGGTGCTGCACTGTGGAGAGGACGGGCAGGTGATAGATAGAAATGAGGGAGGAGATGTAGGGGGTGCGCACTGTGGAGAGGACGGGCAGGTGATAGATAGAAATGAGGGAGGAGATGTAGGGGGGTGCTGCACTGTGGAGAGGACGGGCAGGTGATAGATAGAAATGAGGGAGGAGATGTAGGGGGTGCTGCACTGTGGAGAGGACGGGCAGGTGATAGATAGAAATGAGGGGGAGATGTAGGGGGCTGCACTGTGGAGAGGACGGGCAGGATGATAGAAATGAGGGAGGAGATGTAGGGGGCTGCACTGTGGAGAGGACGGGCAGGATGATAGAAATGAGGGAGGAGATGTAGGGGGGTGCTGCACTGTGGAGAGGACGGGCAGGTGATAGATAGAAATGAGGGAGGAGATGTAGGGGGCTGCACTGTGGAGAGGACGGGCAGGTGATAGAGAATGAGGGAGGAGATGTAGGGGTGCTGCACTGTGGAGAGGACGGGAGGTGATAGAAATGAGGGAGGAGATGTAGGGGGGCTGCACTGTGGAGAGACGGGTAGGTGATAGATAGAAATGAGGGAGGAGATGTAGGGGGCTGCACTGTGGAGAGGACGGACAGGGTGATAGATAGAAATGAGGGAGGAGATGTAGGGGGGCTGCACTGTGGAGAGGACTGGCAGGGTGATAGATAGAAATGAGGGAGGAGATGTAGGGGGGGCTGCACTGTGGAGAGGACGGGCAGGGTGATAGATAGATAATGAGGAGGAGATGTAGGGGGCGCACTGTGGAGAGGACGGGAGGTGATAGATAGAAATGGGAGGGAGCGGATGTACGGGGCACTGTTGATGGATGGAGGGCAGGGTGATAGATAGAAATGAGGGAGGAGATGTAGGGGGTGCTGCACTGTGGAGAGGACGGGCAGGTGATAGATAATGAGGGAGGAGATGTAGGGGGTGCTGCACTGTGGAGAGGAGGGCAGGTGATAGATAGAAATGAGGGAGGAGATGTAGGGGGGGCTGCACTGTGGAGAGGACGGGCAGGTGATAGATAGAAATAGGAGGGAGATGTAGGGGGTGCTGCACTGTGGAGAGGTACGGGATAGGTGATATAGAGGATGTGAGCGCTGTGAGAGAGAGGTGATAGATAGAAATGAGGAGAGATGTAGGGGGTGCTGCCTGTGGAGAGGACGGGCAGGGTGATAGACAGAAATGAGGGAGGAGATGTAGGGGGGCTGCACTGTGGAGAGGACGGGTAGGTGATAGATAGAAATGAGGGAGATGTAGGGGGGCTGCACTGTGGAGAGGACGGGTAGGTGATAGACAGAAATGAGGAGGAGATGTAGTGGGTGCTGCACTGTGGAGAGGACGGGTAGGTGATAGATAGAAATGAGGGAGGAGATGTAGGGGGTGCTGCACTGTGGAGAGGACGGGCAGGATGATACAAATGAGGCATGAGATGTAGGGGGGTGCTGCACTGTGGAGAGGACGGCAGGTGATAGATAGAAATGAGGGAGGAGATGTAGGGGCGTGCTGCACTGTGGAGAGGATGGGTAGGTGATAGACAGAAATGAGGAGGAGATGTAGGGGGTGCTGCACTGTGGAGAGGACGGGCAGGATGATACAAATGAGGCATGAGATGTAGGGGGGTGCTGCACTGTGGAGAGGACGGGTAGGTGATAGATAGAAATGAGGGAGGAGATGTAGGGGGGCCGCACTGTGGAGAGGACGGGCAGGTGATAGAAATGAGGGAGGAGATGTAGGGGGTGCTGCACTGTGGAGAGGACGGGCAGGTGATAGATAGAAATGAGGGAGGAGATGTAGGGGGGTGCTGCACTGTGGAGAGGACGGGTAGGTGATAGATAGAAATGAGGAGGATGTAGGGGGGCCGCACTGTGGAGAGGACGGTTAGGTGATAGATAGAAATGAGGGAGGAGATGTATGGGGGTGCTGCACTGTGGAGAGGACGGGCAGGATGATACAAATGAGGGATGAGATGTAGGGGTGGTGCTGCACTGTGGAGAGGACGGGTAGGTGATAGATAGAAATGAGGGAGGAGATGTAGGGGGGCCGCACTGTGGAGAGGACGGGCAGGTGATAGAAATGAGGGAGGAGATGTAGGGGTGCTGCACTGTGGAGAGGACGGGCAGGATGATAGAAATGAGGGAGGAGATGTAGGGGGGCTGCACTGTGGAGAGGATGGGTAGGGTGATAGATAGAAATGAGGGAGGAGATGTATGGGGGCTGCACTGTGGAGAGGACGGGCAGGTGATAGAAATGAGGGAGGAGATGTAGGGGGTGCTGCACTGTGGAGAGGACGGGCAGGTGATAGATAGAAATGAGGGAGGAGATGTAGGGGGGCTGCACTGTGGAGAGGACGGGCAGGGTGATAGATAGAAATGAGGGAGGAGATGTAGGGGGGTGCTGCACTGTGGAGAGGACGGGCAGGGTGATAGATAGAAATGAGGGAGGAGATGTAGCGGGTGCTGCACTGTGGAGAGTACGGGCAGGGTGATAGATAGAAATGAGGGAGGAGATGTAGGGGGGCACTGCACTGTGGAGAGGACGGGCAGGGTGATAGATAGAAATGATGGAGGAGATGTAACGGGTGCTGCACTTTGGAGAGGACGTGCAGGGTGATAGATAGAAATGAGGGAGGAGATGTAGGGGGGTGCTGCACTGTGGAGAGGACGGGCAGGTGATAGAAATGAGGGAGGAGATGTAGGCGGGTGCTGCACTGTGAGAGGATGGGCAGGTGATAGATAGAAATGAGGGAGGAGATGTAGGGGGGGCTGCACTGTGGAGAGGACGACTGCTGTCGACGGCTCTCAACACCGGAGAGCTGCACAGGGCTGTTTTCAAAGCTCGGAATGCCGCCTCACAACCATCTGTCCAGCTGACTGTTTGGGGTAGACCGCCCTTGGTGAGGTCCGTCAAGGGTTTTGCAATGGCGCTATAGTTCGGTACGAAACGCCTATAGTACCCTGCAGTGCCCAGTAAGGACTTCACCTGCTTTTTGGTCCTGGGGGTGGGCCAGGACACGATCGCGTCCACTTTCTCGGGCTCTGGACTCATGGAACCCCCACCTACCCGGTGCCCCAGGTAGTGGACCTCCCTCATGCCCATCTGGCATTTTCCCGGCTTGATGGTCAGACCTGCCTGGTGAATACGCTTGAGCACCTCCTGGAGATACTGAAGGTGTTCCTCCCAGGTGGAACTGAAGACGGCAATGTCGTCCAGGTACGCCACAGCGTACTCCTCCAGTCCCTGAAGCAGGTGGTTGACCATCCGCTGAAAAGTGGCAGGGGCATTCTTCATGCCGAAAGGCATGACCGTGGACTCGTACAGTCCAAAAGGGGTGATAAAGGCGGATTTCTCCTGCGCCGCAGGGCTCAGGGGAATCTGCCAGTATCCCCGGCTCAAATCCATGATGGATATGTACTTGGCATTTGCCAACCGCTCCAGCAGATCCTCGATGCGTGGCATTGGGTGCGCATCAGAGGTAGTGATGGCGTTGAGCCCCCTGTAGTCCACGCAGAACCGGGTGGTCCGATCCTTTTTTGGCACGAGAACTACAGGTGAGGCCCACGCGCTTTTGGACGGCCGGATCACCCCCAGCTGCAACATCTCCTGGATCTCCTGGCGCATAATCTGCTGCACTTCCTCAGAGATCCGATAAGGTGTCCGCCGTAACGGGGCCCGATTCCCGGTGTCCACCTCGTGGACCGCCAACTTGGTCCTTCCGGGTCGGTTTGTGAACTCGGCCCGGAAGGGTTCCAGAGTGGTCAGCAACTGCAACCGCTGGGAGACGGTTAGCGAGGCATTTACCTCCATGTCCTCAATGGACCCATTGGCCTGGGCTTGGGCCAGCATGTCCAGGAGGGGATCCTCTTCCCCGTCCTCGGGCAGATTGCAGACCGGTAGGACGCAGGCTTCACGTTCGTGATGGGCCTTCATCATGTTGACGTGAAAGGCCTTGCGCCTACCCCGAGTGTGGTCAAGCGTGACCACGTAGATGGCTGGGTTGAGCTGTTGGTGCACGACGTACGGGCCTTCCCAGGCTGCCTGAAGCTTATCCTTTGGCACGGGGACCAGCACCCACACCTTTTGACCCACCTGGTAGGTCCGCTCCCGGGCGTTCTGGTCGTACCAGTGCTTCTGGTCAGCCTGAGCCTGCGTCATGTTGTCATGCACCAACTGCGTCAAGGTCTGCATCTTGTCGCGGAAGCGCATGACATAATCCGCGATGGACACTTCCGTGGGGTTTGGCTCATCTTCCCAGGATTCTCTTATCAACCCAAGGGGTCCCCGGACTCGCCTACCATACAGGAGCTCGAAGGGGGAGAACCCCGTCGAGGCCTGCGGGACTTCTCTGTAGGTAAATAGCAGGTGTGGGAGGTACCGCTCCCAATCGCGTCCCTGGGTCTCAACCAGCATGCGGAGCATCTGTTTGAGGGTACCGTTAAAGCGTTCACACAAACCATTGGTCTGTGGGTGATACGCACTCGACACCATACGCGTCACCTGCACTTTGCTGCAGAGAGCCTTCATTAGGCGAGACATAAATTGGGTCCCTTGATCGGTAAGCATCTCCCTGGGAAATCCTACCCGTGAAAAGATGGTCACCAGTGCATCCGCACCTTATCTGCCCTAGTTGAGGACAGAGCTACTGCCTCCGGGTACCGGGTAGCGTAGTCTACCACAGTAAGGATGTATTGCTTTCCAGAGCTGCTGGGGACGGCCAGCGGGCCCACAATGTCCACCGCGATCCTCTGGAAAGGCTCCTCTATCACTGGCAACGGGATCAGGGGAGCCTTAAGAGCAGGCCCCGCCTTCCCCACTCTTTGACAGGTGATACAGGAGCGGCAGTAGTTAGTCACATCTGTCCCCATCTTGGGCCAATAGAAGTGTTGAGACAGCCGTGCCTTAGTTTTGCTGATCCCTAAGTGTCCAGCGAGTGGAATCTCATGGGCAATCCTCAACAACTCACCTCGGAACTGGTGCGGGACGACCAGCTGTTTTTCTCTCAACCACTCCTTTTGGGAATCTCCGGGTACTGTCTCCCGGTACAACCTTTCTCGTTCCCAGAACACCCTCTCCTTATCAGTCACGGAGGTGGGCGTCTCGGCGAGGTGCCTCAAGTTCTCCAGGCTCGCATCTGAGTGCAGAGCGGCCTGGAACTCCTGGCTGGAGGCAGCCAGAAGTGACATCAGGGTTCCTTCCTCACTGGGACCCTCTGGGACCGGCTCTGGGTCCACCTCTGGTTCAGTCTCTCCTGTAGCGGAGGAGGGTCCAGATGGCAGGGCGCTACCTGCGATCCGGCACTCTGACTGTGGGTGACAGCAGCTACATATGCAGTCTCCCTGGGGATTTCTATAGACCCATCAGCCTGCGCTGCTATGGGCTCTACCTCCCCATCCACCCCCAACACTTCAGGAGCAGTGCTACTTATGGGCCAGTTACCTTCCTCGCTGGCACTGGTCAGTGGCATGGCGCCACCTTCCTCACGGTTCCCATGCACCTCCCCATTTCCTTGAGCACTGTCGCTTGCTCCTGCTAGGGGTTCCTCAGCCGTCTCACTCCGCAGAGCGACGTGGCTGAACGCTCCTGTACCTGTGGACACATCTACCACTTCAGAGAAAGGGTTAACAGGTTCAGATGGCACAGATACATCACTATCAGCATCATTCCTAGGGAAAGAAAGGTTATCAGTTGCATAATCACTTCGCAAAGCATTGGCAGGTAACACATTCAGTTTCCCATCATCATCAACATCAACGTTAACCTTATTATCAGATTGGGGAGGGGTGTCAGGGACATAGTACGCGACCATCCTCCCCAGATCAGTCCCCAATAAAACATCAGTGGGCAGGTTTTCGGACACCCCCACTTCCTTCACCCCGCTCCCGGCACCCCAGTCAATGAAAACCCGGGCTATAGGCAAGGGGCAGCGGACGCCCCCAATCCCGGTGACAGTTAAGGTTTTCCCCGGAATCAACTCTTCAGGGGCCGCCAGTTCGGGTCGAATGAGGGTTTGTTCAGCCCCGGTGTCCTTGAGGCCTGTAGCAAGACGGGCCCCCATGCGGACGGGCTGCACGTTGTCATCAACCCTCCCCACCACACCACCCACCAAAAGAACAGAGGCGTTGGGCCCGGAGGCCTTGGCTGGGGGGTTCTTCTGCCTCTCCGGACAGGTGGCGCTGATGTGACCAGTCCGTTTACAGGAGAAACACTGGCGGGGGTCTGATGTAGGCCTGGCGCTGGCAAAGGGGATAGTGCCTCCAGAGGGACGGCTGGCAGGGGCACTGGGGTTGGTTGCAGGCTTACCCCCTCCCCAGCGGGCGGTGACGGGCTTCCGCACCTCGGGTTTCCGGTTGGCCTCATAGCTGTCGGCGATCCGTGCTGTTCTGACCGCGTCCTCCGGTTCTCGGTCCAGGATGAACTGTCGGACCTCAGCTGGGCACAGATGCAGGAACTGGTCTTTGATCATCAGGTCCCTCAGCTCCTCAAAGGTGTCAACTGACAGTCCATGGATCCACTGGTCAAAGTGGGTCCTGAGTCCTTGCACCACATCGCTATAACTGTCATGTGGGCCACGTTGGAGGTTCCGGAACTTCTTTCGGTATACTCAGGGGTTAGCTGGTACTTGGCGATCAGGGCCTGCTTGATGGCCTCATAGTCACCATCTTGATCTGGTGTGAGTGAAGCAAACGCCTCCAAAGCTTTGCCTGTTGTGAATGGACTTGAAATGAGTTCTGAGCAGAGGCTCCCTCTGGTGGTTACAAGCGGTACTGGACTGTCCAGTGAAGATTGTGAGGAGTGGGAATCGGGTGTTACTGACTGGTCTTATATAAGGGAGTCGCCTTCCCATCAGGGTTGCCGGTGATCAATTGTTCTGGTCTCAATCCTTGAGTCCTGTTTCCTTTGTAGCCTGCTGTGTCGTGTCTGCATCTCCTGCTAACAGATAAGACATTTTCTTCTTTTTGTTTTTGTGCTTGATTTTTGCATTTTGTCCTGCACTTCTGTGGGGGCCTTCAGGGTCCCCTCCGGGGGCTTTTGCCCTCTCAGTTTAGTTCAGCCACTGATGTTTGTACTTTTGCTTTTTCCAGTTTTTTCAGTGGCTGCTGTTTTGATTTTGTTACACCAGAGAACTAATTTAGGTGGTAGAGGTAGTGTGATCTCAGGTGATTTTGAAATTAGTAGAGTTGGTGCTTTTCAGGGTTTTTTGGGATTGCAGTAAGTGCCCTTCCTATCCTTTTCTATTTAGGTAGTTTGGGCCCCAACGTTTGCTCATACTATTTTCTGTCTGTGTCAGTATTTCATCTTGTCTAACCGCCATTACATGTTTGGGGGCTTTCTATGTTCTTTGGGGATCTGCTCCGGGGCAGATAGCTTTCCTATTTCTATCTTTAGGTGTAGTTAGTTTCTCAGGCTGTGACGAGGCGTCTAGGACCAACGTAGGAACGCTCCACGGCTGCCTCTAGTTGTGGTGGTTAGTCAGGGTACTGCAATCTCATAGATTCCAACTTCTCTGGTGTATTGCCTTTTTTACCTGCACTCCTCAGCTACCGAAACATAACAGTATCACCGGCCTAAAAATTGAAAATTGTATGGTACTCACAGAAGGGAAAAAATATTGTGAAAGAAAAAAGTTTGTCAGAGTTGTCAGAGATATTTTTCTGTTCGTTGCATTTTTTTTTTTTCCCTCTGTATCTCTGGGTGCTGGGGAGGATTTTTTTTCTCTCAATGGAGTTTGCACAGTTGTCTGGCCGTGTGGATCAGCTTGCCACTGAGGTTCGGAGTATTGCTGCCTATCTTGCTAGGTTGCCTGTTGTGGAACCTAGGATTCCCATGCCAGATTTGTTTTTAGGGGATCGAGCTAAGTTTCAGAATTTCAAAAATAATTGTAAATTGTTTTTTGCCTTAAAATCTAAGTCCTCAGGGAACGCAGCGCAGCAGGTTCAAATTGTCATCTCTCTCCTGCGCGGCGATCCTCAGGATTGGGCTTTTTCCCTGACACCTGGGGATCCTGTTTTGAGTGATGTTGATGCATTTTTTCAGGCTTTGGGGTTATTGTACGATGAGCCTAATGTCACTGATCAAGCTGAAAAAGCCTTGTTGGCATTAAATCAGGGTCTTGATGACGCTGAGTTATACTGTCAGAGATTCCGTAGGTGGGCAGTCCTGACCAAATGGAATGACGACGCTTTGGCGGCCCTTTTTCGGAAGGGTCTGTCAGATAATGTAAAGGATGTTATGGTGGGATTCCCTGTCCCTCTGGTCTCAATGATTCTATGTCATTAGCGATTCAAATTGACAGACGTTTGCGTGAGCGGAGAAGTATGCGTGGAATGGTGTTGCCTTGTGAACCTGCTTCTGAACCCATGCAGTGTGATAGAGTGGTGTCTGGGGCACAGCGTCATGAGTTTCGAAAGCGCAATGGGTTATGTTTCTACTGTGGTGATGCCTCTCATGCTATTTCAGTCTGCCCTAAGCGGGGAAGACGTTTTGCACGCTCAGTTGTCTTGGGTAGTGTTCAGACTAAGTTTTTATTAACTGTCACTCTGATATGCTCTCTGTCCTCATTTTCTGCTCAGGCTTTCGTTGATTCTGGAGCAGCTATTAACCTGATGGATTATGATTTTGCTAAACGTTGTGGGTTTCCCTTGATACCCCTACAGAAGTCTATTCCCCTACTGGGGATCGATTCTACCCCTTTGGCTGAGAATAAACCTCAGTTCTCTACTCAGGTGATAATGAGGGTTGAACCTGATCATCAGGAGTGCTGTAAATTTTTGGTTCTGTATAATCTGCATGATATTATCGTACTGGGCTTCCTTGGTTGCAGTCTCATAATCCTGTTTTGGATTGGAAATCTGTGTCTGTAACCAGTTGGGGCTGCCAATGTGTTAATACCAACACTCCTGTTTTTTCTGCCTCCCCCAGGCTCAGGATGTTCCTGACTTTTTGATTGATTTTTCTGATGTGTTTAGCGAAAGTAAATCTGCATCCTTGCCTCCCCATAGGAGCTATGACTGCGCTATTGAATTAGTGCCTGGTAGTAAATTTCCTAAAGGTCGCCTTTTTAACTTGTCTGTACCTGAACATGACGCTATGCGGTCTTATATCAGGGAATCATTGGAGAAGGGTCATATCAGACCATCCTCTTCACCCTTAGGTGCCGTTTTTTTCTTTGTGGCCAAAAAGGATGGTTCATTAAGGCCGTGTATTGATTATCGTCTTTTGAACAATATTACTGTAAATATCAATACCCGTTACCTTTGATTTCTGACCTGTTTTCCAGGGTGAAAAACGCTACTTGGTTTACCAAGCTTGACCTCAGGGGGGCATATAACCTTATTCGCATTAAGCACGGGGATGAATGGAAGACGGCATTCAATACCCCCGAGGGGCATTTTGAGTACCTTGTGATGCCCTTTGGGCTTACTAATGCTCCTTCTGTCTTCCAGTCCTTCATGAATGACATTTTCAGGGATTTTGTGGATAAATTTCTGATTGTTTATTTGGATGATATCTTGATTTTTTCTAATGACTGGGACTCTCATGTGAAACATGTTCGAACTGTATTCCAGATTTTGAGAGAGAATGCTCTGTATGTGAAGGGATCAAAGTGTCTTTTTGGCGTACAGAGGATCTCATTTCTGGGATTCATTTTGTCCCCATCTGTTATTGAAATGGACCCGGTCAAGGTTCAGGCCATCTGTGATTGGGTCCAACCTACTTCATTAAAGGCTCTTCAAAGATTTTTGGGTTTTGCCAATTTTTATCGTAAATTTATTGGTAATTTCTCGGTTATTGTTAAACCATTGACTGATTTGACCAGAAAGGGTTCTGATGTGGTGAATTGGCCTCCTGAGGCAGTCTCTGCATTTCAGGAACTTAAGCAGAGATTCACTTCTGCTCCTGTTCTACGGCAGCCTGATGTTTCTCTGCCATTTCAGGTGGAGGTTGATGCCTCTGAAATTGGGGCAGGTGCCGTTTTGTCCCAAAAAGATCCAGAGACCTCTAAAAGTAACCCTTGTGCCTTTTTCTCTCGAAAATTTTCTCCTACTGAACGTAATTATGACGTGGGTAATCGGGAGTTACTGGCCATGAAGTGGGCTTTTGAAGAGTGGAGACATTGGCTGGAGGGAGCCAAACATCAGGTGGTGGTCCTTACGGACCATAAGAATCTGGTTTATCTGGAATCTGCCAAGCGACTCAATCCTAGACAGGCCAGGTGGGCCTTGTTTTTCACACGTTTTAATTTTGTGGTTTCCTTTCTTCCTGGCACTATGAATGTTAAGGCGGATGCCCTCTCGAGGAGTTTCCTTGCGGACTCTCCTGAGTTATCTGATCCTTCTGTTATTTTGAAAGAGGGTGTAGTTCTTTCCGCCATCTCACCCAATTTGAGACTTTCTCTGGAGGGGTGTCAGGAGGATAGGCCCGAGCGCTGCCCTGTTGGAAAATTGTTTGTCCCGGACCAGTGGAAAAAGAGTGTGATGTCTGAGATTCATTGTTCCGCGTTGGCTGGGCATCCCGGAATTTTTGGTACCAGAGACTTGGTTAGTCGGTCCTTTTGGTGGCCTACCTTGTCTCGTGATGTCAGGGAATTTGTGCAGTCCTGCGGGACTTGCTCTCGCTCCAAGCCTTGCTCTCGCTCTAGTGGTTTGTTGATGCCATTGCCTGTGCCCAAGAGACCATGGACCCATATCTCTATGGATTTCATTTCCGACCTCCTGTTTCTCAGAGAATGACCGTCATCTGGGTGATTTGTGATAGGTTTTCCAAGATGATACATCTTGTGCCATTGCCTAAGTTGCCTTCCTCCTCTGAATTGGTGCCTTTGTTCCTTCAGCACGTGGTTCGTTTACACGGCATTCCTGAGAACATTGTGTCTGACAGAGGAGTCCAGTTTGTTTCCAGATTTTGGAGGACCTTTTGTTCTAAACTTGGTGTTCAATTGTCTTTCTCCTCGGCGTTTCATCCTCAGACCAATGGTCAAACTGAGAGAACAAACCAGACATTGGAAACTTATCTAAGATGCTTTGTGTCTGCTGATCAGGATGACTGGGTCTCTTTTTTGCCTTTGGCTGAGTTTGCTCTTAATAATAGGGCTAGCTCTGCCACTTTGATGTCTCCATTTTTCTGTAATTCTGGGTTTCACCCTCGATTTTCTTCAGGACAGACGGAGGCTTCTGTCTGTCCAGGTGTTGACTCTGTTGTGGAGCGTATGCAACAGATTTGGGACCAGGTAGTGGAGAGGTTGTCCCTCTCTCAGGAGAGGGCCCAGCGGTTTGCTAACCGGCATAGGACTGATGGTCCTCGGTTTAAAGTGGGGGACTTGGTCTGGTTGTCCTCAAGAAATATTCCTATGAGAGTGGCATCTCCTAAATTTAAGCCTAGGTTCATTGGACCTTATAAGATCATGGAGATTCTTAATCCTGTTTCTTTTCGTTTGCTTCTTCCAGGGACATTTAAGATCCATAACGTGTTCAATAAGTCCTTGTTGAAGAGGTTTGTTGAGCCAGTGGTTCCTACTGCTTTGCCTCCTGACCCTGTTCTGGTTGAGGGCAATATGGAGTTTGTGGTTGAGAAAATATTGAATTCTCGTTTTTCTAGACGGAAACTCCAGTATTTGGTTAAGTGGAGAGGTTATGGTCAGGAAGACAATTCTTGGGTGTTTGCTTCGGACATCCATGCTAGGAGACTCATCCGTGCGTATCATAGAACTCATCCTGACCGACCTGGTTGCTCAAGTGAGGGTTCGGTGACCCCTCCTCAAGGGGGGGGGTACTGTTGTGAATGGACTTGAAATGAGTTCTGAGCAGAGGCTCCCTCTGGTGGTTACAAGCGGTACTGGACTGTCCAGTGAAGATTGTGAGGAGTGGGAATCAGGTGTTACTGACTGGTCTTATATAAGGGAGTCGCCTTCCCATCAGGGTTGCCGGTGATCAATTATTCTGGTCTCAATCCTTGAGTCCTGTTTCCTTTGTAGCCTGCTGTGTCGTGTCTGCATCTCCTGCTAACAGATAAGACATTTTCTTCTTTTTGTTTTTGTGCTTGATTTTTGCATTTTGTCCTGCACTTCTGTGGGGGCCTTCAGGGTCCCCTCCGGGGGCTTTTGCCCTCTCAGTTTAGTTCAGCCACTGATGTTTGTACTTTTGCTTTTTCCAGTTTTTTCAGTGGCTGCTGTTTTGATTTTGTTACACCAGAGAACTAATTTAGGTGGTAGAGGTCGTGTGATCTCAGGTGATTTTGAAATTAGTAGAGTTGGTGCTTTTCAGGGTTTTTTGGGATTGCAGTAAGTGCCCTTCCTATCCTTTTCCATTTAGGTAGTTTGGGCCCCAACGTTTGCTCATACTATTTTCTGTCTGTGTCAGTATTTCATCTTGTCTAACCGCCATTACATGTTTGGGGGCTTTCTATGTTCTTTGGGGATCTGCTCCGGGGCAGATAGCTTTCCTATTTCTATCTTTAGGTGTAGTTAGTTTCTCAGGCTGTGACGAGGCGTCTAGGACCAACGTAGGAACGCTCCACGGCTGCCTCTAGTTGTGGTGGTTAGTCAGGGTACTGCAATCTCATAGATTCCAACTTCTCTGGTGTATTGCCTTTTTTACCTGCACTCCTCAGCTACCGAAACATAACATTTGACCTTTAGCCCGGGGGTCAAGTACCTGGCCCATTGGTCCTCAGGCAGCTGGTACTGTCTGCAGACTTTCTCAAAGGCCCGCAGAAAAGTGTCCAAGTCTCCGTCCTTTTCCATCGCAGGAAAGTGCTCTGGCCGGGGCTTCGGACTCTGAGCGCTGCTGGGCACACTGCTCTGGGCTGTGGAGGGCATTGCCCCTTGTCTGAGCAGCTCCAGTTCATGGGCTCTCTGAGCTTCCCGCTCGTCTCGGGCCTTGGCTCTCTCTCTCAGCCTGTCGCTGGGCTTGGGCCTCCTGCTGGTATTGCTGGATCAGCTTCAGGCGCCCATCACGGTCGTCGGCGGGGAGTTCCTCCAGGGCCGCCTGCAGGTAAGGGTCCAACCCGCCCTGGGTTCGGGCCTCTTGCTGCAGCACCACCTTGGCTTGGGCCGGCTCCTGCGCCCGCCACGCTCTGAGGCTCGTCCAGTTCCTTCAGGGCCTGGACCAGTTGGGCTTTGGTTCGGTTCGTGTGGACAAGGCCGTGGTACTTGCAGATTCCCACAAGAGTGTCCTTGCTCTGCTTTTCGTACCAACTTGCTCCTCTTGTAGCCATGTTTGCCAAATAAAAGATAGGATAGAAAACAAAGAGAAAGGGAGGGGTAACCGCAAGTACACACAATTGTCTCAGGACTAATAAACACTGAGTCTGTTCTCCAAAACTTTAGTTGCAGGGTCCCTGAAGAACCGTGCAAGTTTTTTAGTGAATGGAATGATTGCTCAGACCAGATAACTAATGCTCTATAATCCCACCGCTCTGCCACCAATGTGAGGAACGTGCACACGGTCCGCCACACGGTAGCCCGGGGTATCACGGCTTGTGATCCCTCCGTGACGCAAATGTGACGCAAACGCGCACACACACGACGGCTGCTGCCGTCCGACCCAATAATCTGCAGGGATTTATAATTATCCCACTTCCACTTAGGAACTTGCAGCTCTCTGGCGCCCCCCTTACCCTCAGGTCAGTCAGGGAACTGCACCTAGGATAATTAGTCGCCAGACGGGCCGTTGGATGTGTGCTGGCTATTGGGCACGCTGCAGTGAGGGAATTATAATTACTCCGGGTCGCAGCCAGGCAATACACTTATAAAACCCGCTCCGTCACTGCCAACGCCACCCAATAGGTTAACACTTTACACCCCTTCTTTTAGCTGCCACCAGCTACGATTTACTTCATGAACAATTTATCAAGAGGGTCCGTAGCAACCCCAAATCAGTAGCGTAGTACTTCAGGCACGTGCAAATTCGTTTATAGAGCAGGAGAAACAAACTAATAATTTTATAGGTTTATTCCTTAAAATGCAGGCAGTGCTTATAGTTTTAAAAAAAGGTGACAAGCTGAGGCAATACAGTTATGTACAATACAGTTAGAAATAAAACAGGATTAAAGGTGAAAAACTTACATGGTACTTATATAGGTACAGGCAAGACAGGCTGGGGGAGGAGCCACACGTCATAGTTCATTTGCAGATCTATTAGTCACGTCATCACAGCTTGGAATCACTCAGGGGGGCTCAATGCAAGACTTATACATGTGGGCTGCTGACCTCACAAAAGGGGATGGTTTCCTGGCCACCTCCCCGGGCTACAAGTTATAGTTTGAAGTTCTTAAAGATCATGAGGTCCATACCTCGTCCTGTGAACCTAGCAGACTAATGGCAGACCTATCAATGATCTTACTTTGAAATAACTGTTCAAATGAGCCCAAACTTGGGTGAGATAGTTCATGGTGCATCCGAGAATTCCATTTCTCGGGTTCTGTTGGAGTTACGGGTTCACCAGTACCACGGGAACGATGCCTGATGGGCGCATGTTTCAAAACAGTACCTTTCGTGTTTCTAACGAAACGCTCCCACCGTGTTATGAGCAAAAGAATGAATTCTCATAATGGCTATGGGATCTTTCTGCAGGGTTTTGAGACAAAGACATTCCTGAGGTGGGAGGGATGAGAGGAGTGAGCTGCAGAGAGAGAGGGAGGGGGGGCTTTGCTCTGTGCTTGCAAACAATGGGGGTTGTAGTTCTATTTGGAAAGTTCTAGAACAGCACAAGTAATGGGGCTTGCAGTATCATCACACCTCAGGATTTACATGCAATGTAGTTAACCCTTAACCACACAGATAGTAAAATAAGAGACTAATCCTGTGGTCACAGATAAATCCACCAAACTCCTTCTCCAGTAATAACCACCAATAACCTCCAGCCATGCAGCAAAAGCTAGCTCTGACAATGAGTGCTAGCCAGGGCCCAGATTATATAGGAGATGGGAGTGGCTAACAGTGAACAGCTGAGATCCTTAATGCAGGAAAGCTTCCAGGAACTCTCAACTGAGCAGATTTACCCCTGCACTGCTAAAAGAAACCTGCACCGTTTAATATGAAGGTGAAGTGCTTCTAATCAGTGCAGGAGTAGGAGAAATCATACGCTGATGTCTTCTGGCTCCTCTATGTTGCCGTAACCCTGTGACAATGTTCTTTTTCTGAAATGCTGTTACTTCTACACCAGATGTAATGGGACATATACCTTCCAAAAAGTTCAACTTTTCTCTCATCAGTCCACAGAGTATTCTCCCAAAAGTCTTGGGGTCAAGATGTTTTTTGGCAAAGCTGAGACGAGCCTTTATGTTCTTATTGCTCAGCAGTGGTTTTCGTCTTGTACCTCTGCCATGCAGGCCATTTTTGCCTGGTCACTTTCTTATGGTGAAGTCATGAACACTGACCTTAACTAAGGCAAGTGAGGTCTGCAGTTCTTTGGATGTTGTTGTGAGGTCTTTTGTGTCCTCTTGGATGAGTTGTTGCTGCGTTCTTGGGGTAATTTTGATCAGCTGGACACTCTTGGGCAGGTTCATCACTGTTCCATGGTTTCGCCTTTTGTGGATAATGGCTCTCACTGTGGTTCGCTGGAGTCCCAAAGCTTTAGAAATGGATTTATAACCTTTTCCAGACTGATATATCTCAATTATGTTTCTCATTTGTTTCAGAATTTCTTCGGATCATGCCATGATGTCTAGCTTTTGAGGATCTTTTGGTTTACTTCACTTTGTCAGACAGGTCCTATTTAAGTGATTTCTTGATTGAAAATGGTTGTAGCAGTAATCAGGCCTGGGTGTGGCTACAGAATGTGAACTCTGCTTCCCAAATATGCGATAAACCAGTTAATTTATGTTTTATGGGGGGCAATCACTTTCTCACACAGGGCCCTGTAGGTTTGGATTTCTTTTTCCCTGAATAATAAAGTCCTTCATTTATAAACTGCATTTTGTGATTACTTGTGTTATGCTTGTCAAATGCTTAAATGTTTCAGATCACCAAACTAATTTAAGTGTGACAAACATGCAAAAGAATAGGAAATAAGGAAGAAGGCAGTTTTTCACAACACTGTATTTATTAGACGCCTTGCTACACTCATCAGGAGAGCAACACGGGATGGTAAATATACGGCCAGGAAGAAATATGCAGCTACTGCATTATTTTGAGAACCTGCTATTATAAGTGGAAATAAGTAACAAAAACAAATTCTGAATTAAAATAGACGGCAAGAGAAACCGACTACAAACTAAAATGTGTCTATACAAATGCACAGAAAATGGGAAACAAACAAGGAGAATTGGAGCTGCTGACACAGGAAGAGATATACAGTATAATGTCATAGGCATTACTGAAACTTGGTGGGATGATACACATGATTGGAATACAAACCTTGAAGGCTAGAACTTATTAAAACAGGATTAATAAGAGGAGAGGAGGTGTTGCATTGTATGTTACGAAAGCGTATATCCAAATTGTCTCTTCAGAAAGGAAGAGGACTAGAACTCTAGTGCCACCTATTGGAAGTAGCAATCTACACAGATCCAAGCTTCAGAGACTGGTAGCTCTGTTGAAACTGGGTAAAATATAAGGAGAGAAGAACAGAAACAACACTAATGTAGGTGTTTACTATAGGCCACCTGGACAGACTATAGATGAACTCTTTACATCAGATTTCTCAGTTCTCAAAAAAATATGACAGTGATCATGGGGGATTTTAACTTTCCAGATATTTGTTGGGCATCTCTTTCAGGCAAAAGTAATGAGTCCAGAAAATTCTTATCTTCTCTCGCTGACAACTTTATCTTTCAAAAGGTAGAAGAGAGAACAAGAGGATCTGCAATCTTGGACCTAATTCTTACCAACAGGGAGGAAATGATTGGGAAGTAAAGGTGGCTGGGAACTTAGGAGGCAGCGATCAAGATATCCTCAAATTTTGGATTACAAGAGGAAGAAGAACAGCAAGGATTCAGACTTTAAGGTTGGATTTCAGAAAGGTAGATTGTAATGGACTCAGAAAGAGGGTAGGAAAGGTCCAATGTCCGGATGTTCTAAAGGACAGAAATGTCCAAGAAGGATGGGAGATTTTACTAAATGAAATTCTGACTGCACAATCGGTAACAATCCTGAAAAGAAAAAAGAATTGGAAGCATTTTAAGAGACCAGTGTGGATGAACACAGAACTTATCACTTTTTAAAAGGAAAAAAAGAAATGTATATCAAATGGAAAGAGAGAGGCATATCTAAAGAAGAATATAATGCTGTCTGCAGGGAATGCAGGGCAAGAGTTAGAAGAGCTAAAGCCAGTAATGTAGTGAGGCTCGCAAGGGAGACCAAAAGCAGTAAAAAAGGGTTTTGAGGGTATGTCAAAAGAAAAGTCAAGATGCTATAGGCTTTTTATAGGATGAAAAGGGTGAAGTGGTCAAAACGGATGCTGAGAAACCAAACTTATAAATTTCTATTTTACATTTGTGTTCTCTAAGAAAGCAATTGTGTTAGAAACTATTTTGTTTTGACCATCCGCCATCTTGTTGTTGTTTTCTGGCTGCTGGTCTTTTTCCCCTGGTGCTGGGTTTGTCTAAGGTCAGGTGATTGTATCACCCTTTATTACCCAGCACCTGCCTCCCAGTCCTTGTGGACAACAGTGTTAATCCGCTAGAGTTCTGGCTAGGTGCTTTGATAGCTTTCTGTGTTTGATATTGTGCAGTTCTGGGATCTCTAGTTCTGCCTGCTTTGTTTTTTGGTTTTCCTTTAGTTTCTGCAGCTTCCTCTCTTTTCCTTCTAGGAGGTTACTTGTTTTTTGTCCCAGTCCCTAGATTGTTCAGGGACACCCTTCCCCCTACCTTCAGGTCTTCGTTTGAGTCTAGACTAGGAAACGTCGGGGTCTATTCACAAGGAATAGGTCGCCCACTCCATCGTAGGGCTTCAGCCTAGTCCTAGTACAGGGTCAGCTTCTCCCCTTTCTGCCTAGTCCTGAGTTACAGATCCATAACAAATTGAAACATCACCTGATCTTCACGGGGCCATTGAAGGAATAAAAGAATCCACACTATATATAAACAGAGAGATGGTGAGGGAACACTTAGCTAATTAACATGAATTTACATCTCCTGGTCTAGATGAATTACATCCTAGGGAACTGAAAGAGTTAGCAGAGGAAAGTGCAGAACCACTAGCCAGAATCTAGAGAACAGAAGTCCCAGAAGATAGGAGAAGGGCAAATGTCCCTATCTTCAAAAAAGGAAAGAAGACAGAGCCAGGAAATTACAGGCCAGTGAGCTTTACTTCTATACCAGGAAATATCTGTGAACAAATTATTAAACAGTATGTAAGTAATTGGATAAGAATACAGTAATTAACCAGAGTCAGCATGGGTTTGAGGAAAGCAAGTCATACCAGACTCATCTAATTTCCTGCTATGATGGAATCACTGACTGGGTGGATCAGGGAAATGCGGTAGATATAGTAGATCTCAATTTCAGCAAAGCATTTGATAAAGTATCTCATACTATCCTTATTGAGAAAATGACCAAGTATGGGACTGACAAGCCTACGGTTCGGTGGATTCATGGTTCGGTGGATTCATGGTTCAGTGACTAATGAAAGAGTGGTAATAAATGGTTGCACATCCAATTGAAAGTGTTTCAAGTGGGGTACCACTAGGCTCTGTTTTGGCCACAGTGTTACAAGTGGGGTACCACAAGGCTCTGTCCTGGCCCCAGTGTTGTTCAACATTTTTATAAATGATCCATATAAGGGAACTGAAGGTAAACTAATCAAATTTGCAGACTATGCAAAGCTAGGAGGAATAGCTAACACTAGAGAAGACAGAGAGAGGATTCAGAAGGATCTAGATAAGCTTGAACAATGTGCAGCGACTAATAGAATGGTATTTAATGAAGAAATACAAGATTCTACATCTGGGCAAGAAAAACAAAAATTACATCTACAATCACATCTACAGAATGGGAGGAATAGAACTAAGAAACAGCACGTGTGAAAAAGACTTGGGTATACTAACAGATCACAGACTGAACATGAGTCAACAGTGTGACGCAGCAGCAAGAAAGGCAAACAGTTCTAGAATGTATAAAGAGAAGCATACAGTCTAGATCACGTGAAGTCATTATTGCCCTCTATTCCTCCTTGGTCAGGCGAACACTGTGTCCAGTTTTGGGCTCCACATTTTAAAAAAGACATTGAAGTACTGGAGCAAGTTCAGAGAAGAGCGATCAGGATGGTGAGCGGACTGCAAAGTATGTCCTACGAGAAACGGGTTAAGGAATCTGGGAATGTTTAGTTGCAAAACAGAAGGCTAAGAGGAGACTTAATAGCTGTCTACAAATATCTGAAGGGCTGTCACATTGTAGAAGGATCATTATCATTTTCATCTGCATATGGAAACACAAGAAGCAATGGAATGAAACTGAAAGGTAGAAGCTACAGATTAGATATTAGAAGGTGACAGTGAGGGTGATCAATGAGTGAACAGGAGGCCACGAGTCATAGTGAGTTTTCCTTCAATGGAAGTCTTCAAACAGAGGCTGGACAGACATCTGTCTGGGATGATTTAGTGATTCCTGCTTTGTGGGGTTGGACATGGTGGTATCTGAAACCTGCTATGTATGCCTCACCTATGATCTGCTGGGTCTGTCTGTATGCCTTCCTGGATGTGGAACACTTGAACGGTGTCTACGAACATCGGTTCCCTTCAGCTAGAAATACGAGAAGTATGGGGCATGAGCACCTGCCAGCTCACCTAACCAGCCACTGGAGCTCGGAATCAGAAGTCCGGACCAAGACGTGCAACAGGAGAAGAAAAAACGAAGAGGATTCCAGCTTCCATAAAAAATATGTGATTATTTGATCCAAGAATAAAATTGTCACAAAACGGTGTCCTCCATAAAGCAACAAGCGGGAGGTATGCACTACCAGCCAAACAGCAATGCGTTTCGACCTCAGGTCTTTGTCAAAGCTGCAGAATAATTAGTAGCCTACATATTTAAGGCTAATATGAGCCAATGGGTGAAACCTCAGATTGTTATGTGGTTTTTTATCCTTCAGTTAACTCTTGAATGTTCATAGAGACATTTAGTTAAACCACATGAACACAAGCTGTCAGTCACCCATTGTGATTCTAGACATACCATATGTGACATAAAATTAGTAACAAAAAATAGAAAAAGAAAATAATCAATAATTAATAAATCATAAAGAAAGAAATATATACAAAAACAAAGAATGTATGAAATATAGCCTTCGTCCAAAAAAATGTCAGATATTTCATTATCCTGTGGGCTGTCTGGCAGTGATCTGCTGAAAGAGGATTTCCAAAACGATCTGCAGACGTCGCTCCTTATTTCCTCACATGGATTAAACATAGAATTCTGCTAGAACTGAAATATAAACTCTGAGGTTAAAGTGCAGATATAAAGCAGCTGAAACAATGAAATAGATTGTAAATATTATTGTGTAGTAAAAACAACAATTACATTTTCCACATAAATGATAATTTCGTGAATACATATTGTAATACTGTGTATCGAATTTATCGCAATGCAGGTACAATATTACATTTATTAACAGTTCTAACAATGATGGTGCATCATCTCGTTTCCTTTATTTAGACCTTAGGATATCTGGTATCCAGACTGACAATCCAGAAAGCCTCTCGGGTGGAGACGTCTTTTAGTCGCCTCCTCGAGCAGAGCTTCGCATTTGTTCTATACCCATTACTTGCATTGTTTTAATATTTCTCTGACGGCAATCAATAAAGTGTCTAGAAGCCATAGAAATGCTTCTGAAATCAATATTGTGGTTCTCTATTATCTCGAAGGTTCTCGGTAATTCGTATATTTCATTTTCTTGTAGTGCAGCCCGCAGGATTAGATGCATTTGTGACATATAATAAGATTCACGACATTCTCACTATTACACTTGATACATTGTTTTACAATATACGTTTGAGTCTTATTTGAGTCAGAAGTTTTTTTGATTTTTTTTACTACCCCACAAGTCTTACATTTCTGAGCTCCACACTTAAAAAATCCTATCGTTTTTAACCAACTGTAGTGAGGTTTTTTGAGGAAAAATAACTTGGAGAAGCCAGATCTCGTATTGTGGGTGCTCGTCTGGCTGTGACATTCACTCCTGAACGCAGGACTTTTCCAGGATCTCACCTTCATATAGAACCGGAATGCATCTATGTACAATTTCTTTTATTCTATTAAATTGTTTACTATACCGCAAACTAACAAAAGATTTTTTAATTTTAGAATTAGCATTTGTTAACATGGGCTGCACCAATTCATCCCTATTTCTGTCAGGGCTATAGGTTTATAGTTTTTGCTCTGTCTATCGTCCAATTGGGACATTTACGCCGTTTCAATCTATCATTAAGCTGATTCTATTCATGGCTGAGATCTTTCAAATCAGAGCAATTTCTTCTGTGTCTCATGTATTCACCATCTGGTATGGCCCTGATTACGTGTTTTGGATGTCCACTATTTGCATGGAGCAGTGTGTTACCGCTAATTGGCTTCACGTGTTTCTGTAATTATGTCCCTACCTGGCTCTCCTACCAACTCCAAATCCAGAACGGAGATTCCCCGCATATTATGCTTATGGGTGAAACTGATGTTCACATTGTTAGAATTGACAGTCAATGAACGCTGGCACGGCAGATACATCGCCCTCCCAAATTATGAGGGTGTCATCGATATATCTGCCGTACCAGCTGATACAATGCAAAAATGGCTTTGAATCAGAATAAATATATTTAATCTCCCAAAAAAGCATAGGAAGCTGAGTGCAGTGAGGTTATTCTGGCCAGGTGGATTCTTCAAGACCTCTCTGAGGGTTGTGATGGTCAATGGAGCAGGTCTGTGGTCCTCCAGCTAGGGCCCTTAAGCTTGCATCCTGTAGAACAGGGGTCTCAAACTCAATTTACCCGGGGGCCGCTGGAGGTAGAATCTGGGTGAGGCTGGGCCGCATCAGGTTTTCCACAAGAAAAGCTCTTACAAAACAGGTGGAAATAGGCTACCACGACTAAATGAATTATTCTTAATATGTTACAATACCAGGATCTGAGGATTTTCTGTTTCGAGGTCAAGAGCTCTCTGATGCGATGTTGCTGCCTGTCTCGCTTCCTTCCTCTTTTGACACTGCAGTGTGGTGGACAAGAAAACATTAACTGGTTAACAGCAAGAAGTCATTCCCCCCCAGCGCTCATTCTCCCCCATTGCTTTTTCCCCATCACCCAATCGTTGCTTTTCCCCATCACTCCCATCATTGCTTTTTCCCCAGCATTGCTTTTTCCCCCATCACACCCATCATTGCTTTTTCCGCATCATTGCTTTTCCCCATCACTGTTTTTCCCCATCATTGTTTTTCCCCATCACTCCCATCATTGCTTTTCCCATCACTGTTTTTCCACATTGCTTTTCCCCATTACTCCCATCATTGCTTTTCCCCATTACTCCCACATTGCTTTTCCCCATCATTGCTTTTCTCCATTACTCCCACATTGCTTTTCCCCATCATTGCTTTTCCGATTTACTCCCACATTGCTTTTCCCCATCATTGCTTTTCCGCATTACTCCCACATTGCTTTTCCCCATCACTGTTTTTCCACATTACTCCCACATTGCTTTTCCCCATCATTGCTTTTCCACATTACTCCCACATTGCTTTTCCCCATCATTGCTTTTCCGCATTACTCCCACATTGCTTTTCCCCATCATTGCTTTTCCGCATTACTCCCACATTGCTTTTCCCCATCATTGCTTTTCCGCATTACTCCCACATTGCTTTTCCCATCACTGTTTTTCCACATTACTCCCACATTGCTTTTCCCCATTATTCCCACATTGCTTTTTCCCATTACTCCCACATTGCTTTTCTCCATTACTCCCACATTGCTTTTCCCCATTACTGTTTTTCCACATTACTCCCACATTGCTTTTCCCCATCACTGTTTTTCCACATTACTCCCACATTGCTTTTCCCCATCATTGCTTTTCTCCATTACTCCCACATTGCTTTTCCCCATCACTGTTTTTCCACATTACTCCCACATTGCTTTTCCTCATCAGTTTTTCCCCATTGCTTTTCCCCATCACTCTCCTGCACACACACACACACACCTCTCACCTGTACACACACACACCTCTCACCTGTACACACACACACACCTCTCACCTGTACATACACACACATCTCACCTGTCCGCAGCATCACCGGCGCCCGGGCTTCCTTCCTCACTCTGACAGGGCGCTGCTCTCTGTGTCAGAGACAGGAAGCGCGGGCAGCAGCAGGAGATGAGGTGAGTATGCCCGGCGACATCTTTCTGTGGTATCGCTCATTAAGCTTATGAATATGGGCGGCACGCCTATGAGAGGAGTGGCGACCATATTCATGACCTTAATGACTGGTACTACCAGTGACTGGGATTTCACATACGGTGTTTCTCGCATGTGAGATCCCAGCCGAGGGCCGCAAAATACCGTACCAAGGGCCCATGAGGTGGGGGCCGCAAACTTGTGTCCCGAGGGCCGCAGTTGGCCCGCGGGCCGCGAGTTTGAGACCCTGCTGTAGAATGTCTGTGGGAACAGAGGCAGATCCCCTTTTATAGTTCAGGCCATCGTCCACTGGTCAGGGGCAAGGTGGGATGAGGTCAATGCTTGCAGGTCAACAAACTGCATGACCTGGTACAATGGGTAATCAACATATTAGAAAACATCAATTGTTCATTTACCCAGCGTCCCACTTCTGGCCTAACCAAGAACAAATGTCAGCATGTAGCCTCAGTATTGTTGCTCAGTGGTTAGTATCATGGCTCAGTGGTAAGTATTGTGGCTTGGTGGTTTGTATTGTAGCTCAGTAGTTAGAATCTTGGCTCAGTGGTATCAAGGCTCTAGTTAGTATGTAGGCTCAATTAGTATTGTGGCTCAGTCGTTAGGATCAAGGCTCAGTGGTTAGGATCATGGTTCCATGGTTAGTATGGTGGCTCAGTGGTTAGCATGGAGGCTCAGTGGTTAGTATGGTGGATCAGCGGTTAGTTTGTTGGCTCAGAGGTGAGCAATATATGGCAGCCAATTAATTCTCGGTTGTAATCTGCCTATGGGCGACATCTGCACAGCCTGTACATTGTTTTGCCCATTTGCTCCCCCATTCATGTGAGCCCAGTTAACGTCTCATGTAAGGAAGTTACAATGGCAATGATTGGGACTGCGCTATGATTGGCTACTGTAAACTGCTGCCACCTCTTCATTTCCAGCGACAGCAGTCAGGTCCCATGGCCACGTGAGCGCCCTGCCTGTCCTACCTCGCCCATCCTGTCTCACCCACAGGAATACCTCTGCGGCGCTCTAAAGAAATGGCTTCCCAAATCATTACTGACCCACTGCCAAACTGGTCATGCTGGAGGATGTTGCAGGCAGAACGTTCTCCATGGTGTCTCCAGACTGTCACGTGTGCGCAGTGTGAACCTGCTCTCATCCGTGAAGGGCACAGGGCGCAGTGTCGAATCTGCCAATCTTGGTGTTCTCTGACTATTGCCAATCGCCCTGCACGGTGTTGGGCTGTAAGCACAACACCCACTTGTGGACTTCAGACCCTCATGGAGTCTGTGTCTGACATTTTGAGCAGACACATGGATGTTAGCGACCTGCTGGAGGTCATTTTACAGGGTTCTGCCACTGCTCCTCCTGTTTCTCCTTGCACAAAGGAGGAGGTAGTGGTCCAGCTGCTGGGTTGTTACCCTCCTGCAGCCCCCTCCATGTCTCCTGGTATCTGCTCCATGCTCTGGACACAACGTTGACAGACACAGCTACCCTTCTTGCCACAGCTCACATTGATGTGCCATCCTGGATGAGCTGCACTACCTGAGCAACGTCTGTGCAGTACCTACAAGGACAAGTGTGTGGTGAATTCCAGCAGGAGCCACTTCACAGATCTTGACTAGTGATGGCCGAACCCCCCCAATGTTCGGGATCGGCGGCTTCGCCCGAGTTTTTTTGTAAAGTTCGAGTTCGTGGCCGGAGATGACGCAAACTTGAACTTTACAAATATGGGCCATTATATTTACCTGTCCAGCGATGCGTCCTCCCGTCTCGCTGTCTTCTGGCCGCATCTGCTTCCGAGGCCGCTCATTAATGCTGGCAGTATTCACTGCACTCGGCAGTCTTCGGCTTTTTCCGGCAGTGTTCGTGCGGTGACGTCAGGGCAGTGCAGTGAATACTGCCGGCATTAATGAGCGGCCCCGGAAGCAGATGCGGCCGGGAGACAGCGGGACGGGACGACGCGTTGCTGGACAGGTAAGTATAATTAGAATGGCCCTGAACCCGAACTGTAACACGCGTTTCCCATGGAAACCCATGTTAGGGACCTTGTGACCAAACACTAAGTGTTTGGTACGGTCCCAAACTTTACAGCTCACCCATCCCTAATCTTGACATCAATCCATCCCCCCTCATATAAGGCTTTTTTTCAAAACCTGAAGTGGAAAACGACACAAAAGACTGAACATGTGTACAGCGAAGATGTATAACATAAATGAAGGGGATAAGAATTTTTTTTCTGATTTTTAGAGCTAATCCATTCAAAGACCTTCTAAAAAAAGGAGTTCAATCTCACTCCAGTGCTGGATTCACAGCTACAATGCTCTGTACTGCTGTATAATGTCATCTTAAGAATTTGTCAGTGTTTAATCTTACCCTAAGTGCTGGATTTATAGCTACAATGCTCAATACAACTGCTGTATAACATCTTCCATGATGCTACTTTGAGCAAGTACATTATATCAATTCAGTAATACATGCACAGCTGCACTGCTCAGTACTGCTGTATAAGGTCCTCTATGCGGCTGCTCTTTAGTGTTTTATCACAGTTGGATTCCCAGGTACACTGCTCAGTACTGCTGTATAAGGTCCTCTATGCGGCTGCTGTTTTGTGTTTTATATCACAGTTGGATTCCCAGGTACACTGCTCAGTACTGCTGTATAAGGTCCTCTATGCGGCTGCTCTTTAGTGTTTTATATCAGTTGGATTCCCAGGTACACTGCTCAGTACTGCTGTATAAGGTCCTCTATGCAGCTGCTCTTTAGTGTTTTATATCACAGTTGGATTCCCAGGTACACTGCTCAGTACTGCTGTATAAGATCCTCTATGCAGCTGCTCTTTAGTGTTTTATATCACTGTTGGATTCCCAGGTACACTGCTTAGTACTGCTGTATAAGGTCCTCTATGCAGCTGCTCTTTAGTGTTTTATATCACAGTTGGATTCCCAGGTACACTGCTCAGTACTGCTGTATAAGGTCCTCTATGCGGCTGCTGTTTAGTGTTTTATCACAGTTGGATTCCCAGGTACACTGCTCAGTACTGCTGTACATTATGCTCCATGCTGCTGCTTTCTAGTGTTGCATATAACTGTATTCACATCTACACTTCTCAATGCTATTGTATAACGCCCTCCATGCAGTTGCTACATGTGTTATACAGAGGCAGCAGAGCAGTAATCCATGTCTGCATGCTGCATGGAAGACACAGCAGCTGGTCTCCCCCACTAGCTCAGAGAAGACTGACATTTCGAGATGGAGTCTGCAGAGGGGAAACTTTTGAACACTGCAGGATACAAGTCATAATGGCCCGGAATCACGTTATCCTCGTGTACACACAGGACAGATTATTCTGAAGTCACCTGAAGGACATGTATGTGTCTTCGCTGCACCGCTGCTGCCTGTCACACCCGCTTCTGTCGGTCTCTAAACATAGTGCGGCATCATCTCCTGCCCTGGTCCATGCCTGCTGGGACTTCTTGTGCTCTTCAGTCTGACCTTGTCCAATTCCATGTTAGTGGCAGTCCCCCAGTCCTGACCTCCGGGTCCCACCTCTGGCTACATTTCTGGTTTAACCCTTACCTCAACTCCCTTCCTGTTTACGAACCCCAGCTTGTTCCTGACCCACACACCTGAAAATTCAAGGGGCGCTTTGTGGGGTCAATGGGTGATACCCCGAATTAGCCCGTGCGGATGGGAGCGGGGGACCAGTGACGCCTTTCACCGATATGGGATCAATAACAGCTGTAACGCCGGCCCAAGGTCTGAAGTCCACCTCTGGTCCATTAGTCAGGCTCTCTCTATCCCCCATGCTTTACACTGCCACTCTGCTACGTATAAGTACACACAGCATTTACTTTCCAGCGAGGACAGAATTGTAAATGAGAAACAAATGTAAATTATTATTTTATGAATTCTTAACGCAAATTCTGTTAGTTCCATAAAAAACAAACATTGTTCAGGTTTTGTTTTGTTTTTACAGATTAGAAATAAAATGTAAAAGAAAATATTTACTAAAAAAAATCAGAAAATCCTCTAAATGTTATAAGTGGAAGTCAATGTGATCCGCACAGGCAGGCCCCTCCCACTGTAAACGCTCCACTGGCTCCGCGGGGGAGGGGCTACAAGCCATTAATACAATGATACAAATAATAGTAGTGCTAGCTGCACGGCCAATCACCAGACAGCATCGGGCCCTGAAGAGGGTGCACTGGGCAAAATACACATTGTGGTGTTTACTGCAGGCACAGCCCCAGGGCCACGAGTGAGGTTTGCAGAAGGCACAGCCCAGGGGCCACATGTAGAGTTTACTGCAGGCACAGCCCCGGGCCACATGTAGTGTTCACTGCAGGCACAGCCCCGGGGCCACATGTAGAGTTTACTGAAGGCACAGCCCCGGGGCCACATGTAGAGTTCACTGCAGGCACAGCCCCAGGGCCACGAGTGAGGTTAGCTGAAGGCACAGCCCCGGGGCCACATGTAGTGTTCACTGCAGGCACAGCCCCGGGGCCACATGTAGAGTTCACTGCAGGCACAGTCCCGGGGCCACATGTAGTGTTCACTGCAGGCACAGCCCCGGGGCCACATGTAGTGCTCACTGCAGGCACAGCCCCGGGGCCACATGTAGAGTTCACTGCAGGCACAGTCCTGGGGCCACATGTAGTGTTCACTGCAGGCACAGCCCCGGGGCCACATGTAGTGTTCACTGCAGGCACAGCCCCGGGGCCACATGTAGAGTTCACTGCAGGCACAGCCCCGGGGCCACATGTAGAGTTCACTGCAGGCACAGCCCTGGGGCCACATGTAGTGTTTACTGCAGGCACAGCCCCGGGGCCACGAGTGAAGTTTGCCGAAGGCACAGCCCAGGGGCCACATGTAGAGTTTACTGCAGGCACAGCCCCGGGGCCACGAGTGAGGTTAGCTGAAGGCACAGCCCAGGGGCCACATGTAGAGTTTACTGCAGGCACAGCCCCGGGGCCACATGTAAAGTTTACTGCAGCACAGACCCGGGGCCACATGTAGAGTTTACTGCAGCACAGCCCCGGGGCCACATGTAGAGTTTACTGCAGCACAGCCCCGGGGCCACATGTAGAGTTTACTGCAGCACAGCCCCGGGGCCACGAGTGAGGTTAGCTGAAGGCACAGCCCCGGGGCCACATGTAGTGTTCACTGCAGGCACAGCCCCGGGGCCACATGTAGAGTTTACTGCAGGCACAGTCCCGGGGCCACATGTAGTGTTCACTGCAGGCACAGCCCCAGGGCCACGAGTGAGGTTAGCTGAAGGCACAGCCCCGGGGCCACATGTAGTGTTCACTGCAGGCACAGCCCCAGGGCCACGAGTGAGGTTAGCTGAAGGCACAGCCCCGGGGCCACATGCAGAGTTTACTAAAGACTCAGTCTTGGGGCCATGAATAGGGTTTGCTGCAGACACGGTCCGGGGCCACATGCAGAGCTTATTGCAAACATGGCTCCGCGACTACATGCAGGGCTCGCTTCAGGCATGGGCCCGGGTCATGAATGATGTTTGCGGAGGGCACAGCCCCGGGGCCACTGTGAATAGAAGAAGTCTTCACCCCCTGCAATGAGTAACGTTATGTCCTTGGTCTTGTTGTACAATTTTGGCCCCTCTATCTTGGGGCCCAGAGCAAGAAATGCACGTTCACCGATACGTTAGAGATAACAGAGAGGAAAGCGGCAGCGGCGCAGGAGCAGCCAGACATGATATAAAGGGCGACTCCGCAGAGACAGGAGTCACGTGGTGAGCGCTGAGTACACGCGAGGTAGCACAGGACTCCACGAGGCTCCGCAGGGGAGGACTCAGACCAGAATCCGCAGCAGGAAAGAGAGTCCAGCCCCGAGAGCCAGCCCCAGCGACAGGAAGAACGCCATGATGGCGCCGGCGGTCTCAGACTCATGGACATTCACCTTCCTGCAGGGACAAGAGAGGAACGTGAGGTGGGCAACACGGCGGACAGATCGCTACATCACGTATGGTCAACCACCACCCCCAGAGAATGAGGACAGAGAGCGCCCCCCACAGCCACCCCCAGAGAATGAGGACAAAGAGCGCACCCCACTGCCACCCCCAGAGAATGAGGACAGAGAGCGCCCCCCACAGCCACCCCCAGAGAATGAGACAGAGAGCGCCCCCCACAGCCACCCCAGAGAATGAGGACAGAGAGCGCCCCCACTGCCACCCCCAGAGAATGAGGAAAAGAGAGCGCCCCCCACTGCCACTCTCAGAGAATGAGGACAGAGAGCGCCCCCACGCCACTCCCAGAGAATGAGGACAGAGAGCGCCCCCACTGCTACCCCCAGAGAATGAGGACAGAGAGCGCCCCCCACAGCCACCCCCAGAGAATGAGGACAGAGAGCGCCCCCCACATGCCACCCCCAGAGAATGAGGACAAAGAGCGCCCCCCACTGCCACACCCAGAGAATGAGGACAGAGAGCGTCCACCACAGCCACCCCAGAGAATGAGGACAGAGAGCGCCCCCCACAGCCACCCCCAGAGAATGAGGACAGAGAGCGCCCCCCACAGCCACCCCCAGAGAATGAGGACAAGAGCGCCCCCCACTGCCACCCCCAGAGAATGAGGACAGAGAGCGTCCCCCACAGCCACTCCCCAGAGAATGAGGACAGAGAGCGCCCCCCAATGCAACCCCAGAGAATGAGGACAAAGACGCCCCCCACAGCCACCCCAGAGAATGAGGACAGAGAGGCGCCCCACTGCCACCCCAGAGAATGAGGACAGAGAGCGCCCCCCACAGCCACCCCCAGAGAATGAGGACAGAGAGCGCCCCCCACTGCCACCCCAGAGAATGAGGACAGAGAGCGCCCCCCACTGCCACTCCCAGAGAATGAGGACAAAGAGCGCCCCCCACTGCCACCCCCAGAGAATGAGGACAGAGAGCGCCCCCCACTGCCACCCCCAGAGAATGAGGACAAGAGCGCCCCCACAGCCACCCCCGAGATGATGACAGAGAGCGCCCCCCATGCACCGAGAATGAGGACAGAGAGCGCCCCCCACTGCCACCCCCAGAGAATGAGGACAGAGAGCCCCCCCACTGCACCCCCAGAGAATGAGGACAAGAGCGCCCCCACTGCACCCCCAGAGAATGAGGACAGAGAGCGCCCCCCACGCCACCCCAGAGAATGAGGACAGAGAGCGCCCCCACAGCCACCCCCAGAGAATGAGGACAGAGAGCGCCCCCCACGCCACCCCCAGAGAATGAGGACAAAGAGCGCCCCCCACTGCCACCCCAGAGAATGAGGACAGAGAGCGCACCCCACAGCCACCCCCAGAGAATGAGGACAGAGAGCGCCCCCACATGCCACCCCCAGAGAATGAGGACAAGAGCCCCCCCACACCACCCCCAGAGAATGAGGACAGAGAGGCGCCCCCCACAGCCACCCCAGAGAATGAGGACAAGAGCGCCCCCCATGCCACCCCAGAGAATGAGGACAGAGAGCGCCCCCACGCCACCCCCAGAGAATGAGGACAGAGAGCGCCCCCCACTGCCACCCCAGAGAATGAGGACAGAGAGCGCCCCCCACAGCCACCCCCAGAGATATGAGGACAAGAGCGCCCCCCACTGCCACCCCAGAGAATGAGGACAGAGAGCGTCCCCCACAGCCAACCCAGAGAATGAGGACAGAGAGCGCCCCCCACTGCCACCCCAGAGAATGAGGACAGAGAGCGCCCCCCACAGCCACCCCAGAGAATGAGGACAGAGAGCGCCCCCCACTGCCACCCCAGAGAATGAGGACAGAGAGCGCCCCCCACAGCCACCCCCAGAGAATGAGGACAGAGAGCGCCCCCCACTGCCACCCCCAGAGAATGAGGACAGAGAGCGCCCCCCACTGCCACTCCCAGAGAATGAGGACAAAGAGCGCCCCCCACTGCCACCCCAGAGAATGAGGACAGAGAGCGCCCCCCACTGCCACCCCAGAGAATGAGGACAGAGAGCGCCCCCCACAGCCACCCCAGAGAATGACAGAGAGCGCCCCCCACTGCCACCCCCAGAGAATGAGGACAGAGAGCGCCCCCCACAGCCACCCCAGAGAATGAGGACAGAGAGCGCCCCCCACTGCCACTCCCCAGAGAATGAGGACAGAGAGCGCCCCCCACTGCCACCCCCAGAGAATGAGGACAAGAGCGCCCCCCACTGCCACCCCCAGAGAATGAGAACAGAGAGCGCCCCCACTGCCACCCCCAGAGAATGAGGACAGAGAGCGCCCCCCACTGCCACCCCCAGAGAATGAGGACTGAGAGCGCCCCCACTACCACCCCTAGAGAATGAGGACAGAGAGCGCCCCCCACTGCCACCCAAGAGAATGACAGAGAGCGCCCCCACTGCCACCCAGAGAATGAGGACAGAGAGCGCCCCCCACTGCCACCCCCAGAGAATGAGAACAGAGAGCGCCCCCCACTGCCACCCCCAGAGAATGAGAACAGAGAGCGCCCCCACTGCACCCCCAGAGAATGAGAACAAAGCGCGCCCCCCACTGCCACCCCCAAGAATGAGTACAGAGAGCGCCCCCACTGCCACCCAAGAGAATGACAGAGAGCGCCCCCCACTGCCACTCCCAGAAAATGAGGAGAGAGCGCCCCCAGAGAATAAGGACAGAGAGCGCCCCCCACTGCCACCCCCGAGAATGAGGACAGAGAGCGCCCCCCATGCACCCCCAGGAATGAGGACAAAGAACGCCCCCACAGCCACCCCCAGAGAATGAGGACAGAGAGCGCCCCCACTACACCCCAGAGAATGAGGACAGAGAGCGCCCCCCACTGCCCCCAGAGAATGAGGACAAGAGCGCCCCAACTGCCACCCCAGAGAATGAGGACAGAGAGCGCCCCCCCACTGCCACCCCCAGAGAATGAGGACAGAAGCGCCCCCCAGAGAATAAGGACAGAAAGCGCCCCCACTGCACCCACAGAGAATGAGGACAGAGAGCGCCCCCCAGAGAATAAGGACAGAGAGCGCCCCCCACTGCCACCCCAGAGAATGAGGACAAAGAACGCCCCCACAGCCACCCCCAGAGAATGAGGACAGAGAGCGCCCCCACTACCACCCCAGAGAATGAGGACAGAAAGTGCCCCACTGCCACCCCAGAGAATGAGGACAGAGAGGCCCCCCACTACCACCCCCAGAGAATGAGGACAGAGAGCACCCCCCATGCCACCCCAGAGAATGAGGACAAATAACGCCCCCCACTGCCACCCCAGAGAATGAGGACAAAGAACGCCCCCCACTGCCACCCCAGAGAATGAGGACAGAGAGCACCCCACTGCCACTCCCAGAGAATGAGGACAGAGAGCACCCCCCACTGCCACTCCCAGAGAATGAGGACAGAGAGCGCCCCCCACTGCCACTCCCAGAGAATGAGGACAGAGAGCGCCCCCCCACTGCCACCCGAGAGAATGAGGACAGAGAGCGCCCCCCACAGCCACCCCAGAGCATGAGGACAGAGAGCGCCCCCCCACTGCCACCCCCAGAGAATGACAGAGAGCGCCCCCCACTGCCACCCCAGAGAATGAGGACAGAGAGCGCCCCTCACTGTCACCCCAGAGAATGAGGACAGAGAGCGCCCCCCACTGCCACCCCAGAGAATGAGGACAGAGAGCGCCCCCCACAGCCAACCCCCAGAGAATGAGGACAAAGAGCGCCCCCCACTGCCACCCCAGAGAATGAGGACAAAGAGCGCCCCCCACTGACACCCCCAGAGAATGAGGACAGAGAGCGCACCCCACTGCCACCCCCAGAGAATGAGGACAGAGAGCGCACCCCACTGCCACCCCCAGAGAATGAGGACAAAGAGCACCCCCCACTGACACCCCCAGAGAATGACAGAGAGCGCCCCCCACTGCCACCCCAGAGAATGAGGACAGAGAGCGCCCCCCACTGCCACCCCAGAGAATGAGGACAGAGAGCGCCCCCCACTGCCACCCCCAGAGAATGAGGACAGAGAGCGCCCCCCACACTGCACTCCCAGAGAATGAGGACAGAGAGCGCCCCCACTGCTACCCCCAGAGAATGAGGACAAAGAACGCCCCCCACTGCCACCCCCAGAGAATGAGGACAGAGAGCACCCCCCACAGCCACCCCAGAGAATGAGGACAGAGAGCGCCCCCCACTGCCACCCCTAGAGAATGAGGACAGAGAGCGCCCCCACTGCCACCCCAGAGAATGAGGACAGAGAGCGCCCCCCACTTCCACCCCCAGAGAATGAGGAGAGAGCGCCCCCCACTTCCACCCCCAGAGAATAAGGACTGAGAAAGCCCCCCACTGCCACCCCCAGAGAATGAGGACAAAGAGCGCCCCCCACAGCCACCCCCAGAGAATGAGGACAAAGAGCGCCCCCCACTGCCACCCCAGAGAATGAGGACAAAAAGCGCCCCCCCACTGCCACCCCCAAAGAATGAGGACAAAGAGCACCCCCCACTGCCACCCCCACAGAATGAGGACAGAGAGCGCCCCCCCACTGCCACCCCAGAGAATGAGGACAAAGAGCACCCCCCACAGCCACCCCAGAGAATGAGGACAGAGAGCGCCCCCCACTGCCACCCCAGAGAATGAGGACAAAGAGCGCCCCCCACTGCCACCCCAGAGAATGAGGACAAAGAACGCCCCCCCACTGCCCACCCCAGAGAATGAGGACAAAGAGCACCCCCCACTGCCACCCCCACAGAATGAGGACAGAGAGCGCCCCCCACTGCCACCCCAAGAATGAGGACAGAGAGCGCCCCCCACTGCCACCCCAGAGAATGAGGACAAAGAGCGCCCCCCACAGCCACCCCCACAGAATGAGGACAGAGAGCGCCCCCACTGCTACCCCAGAGAATGAGGACAGAGAGCACCCCCCACTGCCACCCCAGAGAATGAGGACAGAGAGCACCCCCCACTGCCACCCCAGAGAATGAGGACAGAGAGCGCCCCCCACTGCCACCCCCACAGAATGAGGACAGAGCGCCCCCACTGCCACCCCAGAGAATGAGGACAGAGAGCGCCCCCCACTGCCACCCCCACAGAATGAGGACAGAGAGCGCCCCCACTGCCACCCCAGAGAATGAGGACAGAGAGCACCCCCCACTGCCACCCCAGAGAATGAGGACAAAGAGCGCCCCCCACAGCCACCCCCAGAGAATGAGGACAGAGAGCGCCCCCACTGCCACCCCAGAGAATGAGGACAAAGAGCACCCCCACTGCCACCCCAGAGAATGAGGACAAAGAGCACCCCCCACTGCCACCCCCAGAGAATAAGGACAGAGCGCCCCCCACTGCCACCCCAGAGAATGAGGACAAAGAGCGCCCCCACTGCCACCCCAGAGAATGAGGACAGAGAGCGCCCCCCACAGCCACCCCAGAGAATGAGGACAAAGAGCGCCCCCCACTGCCACCCCAGAGAATGAGGACAGAGAGCGCCCCCACTGCCACCCCAGAGAATGAGGACAGAGAGCGCCCCCCACAGCCACCCCCAGAGAATGAGGACAAAGAGCGCCCCCCACTGCCACCCCCAGAGAATGAGGGCCAGCATGGCAGAACTTACTTAGGGCCGAAGCACATGCAGAGACTGGCCAGGTAGCCGTTGGACAAGGCGAACAGCACCATGATACAGATGTACCAGGCGTCATGGACCAGCAGGACTGGCAGATAACTGCGAGGCAGCACATTACACAGCATAAAGACGGCAGGAAGACCAGGCGGACGGCAACTAGGACGGGCAGCAGCTTACTGTCCTTACCGGGCTGCGGGGACATAGAGGCTGTCACTACAGAGAGCCGCCAGCAGAGGGCAGCAAAAAACAACATCTACAGTATTACAATTTATAACATGGTGCTGGATCTTGCAGATTATTACACCACTGACATCTCTGCAGAGCATCGCTCCTCCACCTCCTGACAGATACAGTGATATATTCTGCAGATTATTACACCACTGACCTCTCTGCAGAGCATCGCTCCTCCACCTCCTGACAGATACACAGTGATATATCCTGCAGATTATTACACTACTGACCTCTCTGCAGAGCATCACTCCTCCACCCCGACAGATACATAGTGATATATCCTGCAGATTATTACACTACTGACCTCTCTGCAGAGCATCACTCCTCCACCTCCTGACAGATACATGTGACATATCCTGCAGATTATTACACCACTGACCTCTCTGCAGAGCATCGCTCCTCCACCTCCTGACAAAATACATAGTGATATATCCTGCAGATTATTACACCACTGACCTCACTGCAGAGCATCACTCCTCCACCTCCTGACAGATACACAGTGATATATGCTGCAGATTATTACACCACTGACCTCTCTGCAGAGCATCGCTCCTCCACCTCCTGACAGATACATGTGACATATCTGCAGATTATTACACCACTGACCTCTCTGCAGAGCATCGCTCCTACACCTCCTGACAAGATACATAGTGATATATCCTGCAGATTATTACACTACTGACCTCTCTGCAGAGCATCACTCCTCCACCTCCTGACAGATACATGTGACATATCCTGCAGATTATTACACCACTGACCTCTCTGCAGAGCATCGCTCCTCCACCCCAACAGATACATAGTGATATATCCTGCAGATTATTACACCACTGACCTCTCTGCAGAGCATCACTCCTCCACCTCCTGACAGATACATGTGACATATCCTGCAGATTATTACACCACTGACCTCTCTGCAGAGCATTGCTCCTCCACCTCCTGACAGATACATAGTGATATATCCTGCAGATTATTACACCACTGACATCTCTGCAGAGCATCACTCCTCCACCTCCTGACAGATACATGTGACATATCCTGCAGATTATTACACTACTGACCTCTCTGCAGAGCATCACTCCTCCACCTCCTGACAGATACATAGTGATATATCCTGCAGATTATTACACCACTGACCTCTCTGCAGAGCATCACTCCTCCACCTCCTGACAGATACATGTGACATATCCTGCAGATTATTACACCACTGACCTCTCTGCAGAGCATCGCTCCTCCACCTCCTGACAGATACACAGTGATATATGCTGCAGATTATTACACCACTGACCTCTCTGCAGAGCATCGCTTCTCCACCTCCTGACAGATACATGTGACATATCCTGCAGATTATTACACCACTGACCTCTCTGCAGAGCATCACTCCTCCACCTCCTGACAAGATACATAGTGATATATCCTGCAGATTATTACACTACTGACCTCTCTGCAGAGCATCACTCCTCCACCTCCTGACAGATACATGTGACATATCCTGCAGATTATTACACCACTGACCTCTCTGCAGAGCATCACTCCTCCACCTCCTGACAAGATACATAGTGATATATCCTGCAGATTATTACACCACTGACCTCTCTGCAGAGCATCACTCCTCCACCTCCTGACAAGATACATAGTGATATATCCTGCAGATTATTACACTACTGACCTCTCTGCAGAGCATCACTCCTCCACCTCCTGACAGATACATGTGACATATCCTGCAGATTATTACACCACTGACCTCTCTGCAAAGCATCGCTCCTCCACCTCCTGACAGATAGTGATATATCCTGCAGATTATTACACCACTGACCTCTCTGCAGAGCATCACTCCTCCACCTCCTGACAGATACATGTGACATATCCTGCAGATTATTACACCACTGACCTCTCTGCAGAGCATCACTCCTCCACCTCCTGACAGATACATAGTGATATATCCTGCAGATTATTACACTACTGACCTCTCTGCAGAGCATCACTCCTCCACCTCCTGACAGATACATAGTGATATATCCTGCAGATTATTACACCACTGACCTCTCTGCAGAGCATTGCTCCTCCACCTCCTGACAGATACATGTGACATATCCTGCAGATTATCACACCTCTGACCTCTCTGCAGAGCATCACTCCTCCACCTCCTGACAGATACATGTGACATATCCTGCAGATTATTACACTACTGACCTCTCTGCAGAGCATCACTCCTCCACCTCCTGACAGATACATAGTGACATATCCTGCAGATTATTACACCACTGACCTCTGCAGAGCATCGCTCCTCCACCTCCTGACAGATACACAGTGATATATGCTGCAGATTATTACACCACTGACCTCTCTGCAGAGCATCGCTCCTCCACCTCCTGACAGATACATGTGACATATCCTGCAGATTATTACACCACTGACCTCTCTGCAGAGCATCGCTCCTACACCTCCTGACAAGATACATAGTGATATATCCTGCAGATTATTACACTACTGACCTCTCTGCAGAGCATCACTCCTCCACCTCCTGACAGATACATGTGACATATCCTGCAGATAATTACACCACTGACCTCTCTGCAGAGCATCACTCCTCCACCTCCTGACAAGATACATAGTGATATATCCTGCAGATTATTACACTACTGACCTCTCTGCAGAGCATCACTCCTCCACCTCCTGACACATACATAGTGATATATCCTGCAGATTATTACACCACTGACCTCTCTGCAGAGCATCGCTCCTCCACCTCCTGACAGATACATAGTGATATATCCTGCAGATTATTACACTACTGACCTCTCTGCAGAGCATCTCTCCTCCACCTCCTGACAGATACATAGTGATATATCCTGCAGATTATTACACCACTGACCTCTCTGCAGAGCATCGCTCCTCCACCTCCTGACCGATACAGTGATATATGCTGCAGATTATTACACCACTGACCTCTCTGCAAAGCATCACTCCTCCACCTCCTGACAGATACATAGTGATATATCCTGCAGATTATTACACCACTGACCTCACTGCAGAGCATCACTCCTCCACCTCCTGACAGATACATAGTGATATATCCTGCAGATTATTACACCACTGACCTCTCTGCAGAGCATCGCTCCTCCACCTCCTGACCGATACAGTGATATATGCTGCAGATTATTACACCACTGACCTCTCTGCAAAGCATCGCTCCTCCACCTCCTGACAGGTGCATAGTGATATATCCTGCAGATTATTACACTACTGACCTCTCTGCAGAGCATCACTCCTCCACCTCCTGACAGATACATAGTGATATATCCTGCAGATTATTACACTACTGACCTCACTGCAGAGCATCACTCCTCCACCTCCTGACAGATACATAGTGATATATCCTGCAGATTATTACACCACTGACCTCTCTGCAGAGCATCGCTCCTCCACCTCCTGACCGATACAGTGATATATGCTGCAGATTATTACACCACTGACCTCTCTGCAAAGCATCACTCCTCCACCTCCTGACACATACATAGTGATATATCCTGCAGATTATTACACTACTGACCTCTCTGCAGAGCATCACTCCTCCACCTCCTGACAGATACATAGTGATATATCCTGCAGATTATTACACCACTGACCTCTCTGCAGAGCATCGCTCCTCCACCTCCTGACCGATCGGACAAGAGACTTGGATCACCAGAAGTGGTCTAGAGGTCTCAGCGCTGCTGGACCCCCACCTCTCCCTTGGCGGATCTGTATACCCTGTATGGTGGTCCCTGCAGAACTCTGCCGGCCCGGGGGGATGAGGATGGCTTCCCTGGCGGGGACGCAAACCGCGCATCGGGGGTCACTGCGTTCCCCGCCCTGGGGGGAAGCATGGGCATAGTGTCACAAACCCCTGGGGGTCCCTGTGGCGCTCAGCTGGTGAGTACTCCACATTTTTATTAATGGCAGCCGCTGGTACATGTGAATGTGACATGTTTGGTGACTGTATTCTGTCCACAGGTAGATGCCTGCAGGACAGGGGAGAGCAGAGAGCGAGGAGTTCGCGCTCTTTTTTGAAGCCAGCGGGGGCATGGCTTCACGCTTCCCGGTCTTCTGCTGCAGAAGCGCGCGATTTTTATGTGCTTCTCTTCCGGCTTCTCTCAGCGCGGCGGCCATTACAAGGCTCCCGGGCTCCTCATGCTCCGCTCCTCCCGACATATACATCACCGCGGCCAGCTGGGTGAGTGAATCGTCCTCACCCCACAGCGCAGGACCTTTCTGTAGACAGTACAGATAGCGCTATCCTGCAGCTGCGGTCTCATATAGAGACCTTGTTTTATCTGGGACTCGCACAACCCCTTTTATTTTAATAAGGGAGTTGTGGGGAGCCTGCGACATTAACCCCTATAGAGGGTTAACCCTTTCAGCGCAAGAATCCAGCAACTACCCGCCATAGGTTCTATTCCAGTTTGGATCAGAACATATAAGGGTTAATTATATCGCTGACATATTCTGCTGATACAGCTGGGGTAGCTCTCTCCTTTAAGAGCTTTAACCCTTCAGCGTGCTTGTTTCGTCCACTTAAGAAACCACACTTTTTTCTAGTTACTGACAGGTTTTGACCTGCCATATACTGTGTGAGGGCATGTCGGATCAGGGTCCAGAAGGTGCGGACCGTCTCCCAGATCCGCTTCAGGATCAGTCTCACGTATCTGATACGCAGACCTCGACGGCGTCAAGCGCAGCGGTCGGAGGTTACAGCGATGCCAAATTGGATGCCATTGCTCGTTCTATCGATGGCTTGTCTGACCTTTTAGGTCAGTGGGTGTCAGCTAGATCCTCTCATGACAGGAAGCGGCGCAGGCCAGTGCCATCTTTTCCGCGTAGCGAATCAGAGGTATCTGATATGGAATGCGGACAGGGTTCTCCTTCAAACTCAGAAGGGGAGTTATCTGATTCGGATAAGGAGGATCGGCAGGGACATTCTTTCTCTCTTGTGAGCCGAACAGAGGCTTCAATTGAAGCTATGAGAGGGGCGTTACAGTTACCGGAGGAGGTAACTACACGGCCTGGTAAGTCGGCCCGCATGTACCAGGAGTACCATAAGTCGCGGTCAACATTACCGGCTCTGGAAGAGCTTAATACGGTAGTGGAGAAGGAACGTCTGTGTCCAGATAAATGTTTTCAAGGGACACGGTTCTTTGAAGCATTATATCCGTGTTCTACGGAGTTGGTGGATAATTGGATTCCTTCTCCTGAAGTGGATGTTCCTTTATCCCAGCTTAGTAAATCCTCATTGCTTCCGGTTAAAGGGAAGGCGAGTCTGCAGGAACCGCTGGACAGAAAAACGGAGATGGCGGCGAAATCCACCTACGAGGCCGCGGGTCATGGATTCAGAGCGGTGCTAGCATCCATGTGTGCTTCTAAGGCTTCCCTGTGCTGGTTGGACCGTATACGGACAGCGTTGCAAAATAGATCTCCGCTGTCTGAGATAAATGGGCTTCTCGATTTGTTGGAGACTGCAGCCCGATATAGCTGTGATGCAGGTCTGGATACTGCGTCTCTGTTGTCCAGGGCGCAATCCTCGGCGGTCACAGTCAGAAGAGCACTGTGGCTTAGACAGTGGACCGGGACGCGGTTTCCAAGCAAGGTTTCTGTCTTTAGCATACAAGGGTGGTCAGCTATTTGGATCTGATCTCACAGAGCTGATTGCCAAGGCAAAGGCAAAAGACGTGGCTTTACCACAGCGAAGGGCTATGGCTTCTGCGTCTGGCAGGCCTAGTGCCGATAGTGGTCAGCGGTCCTTTCGGTCCAGGGGACGATTCGGTCAGTCCTCTTGGGGATCAGGTCGTCCCTCTTTTTCGGGAAAGAAGTCTTCTCAGAAATCCCGCACTCCCTGGAAACAAAGTTTCCGCCAAGACAAGCGAGAAGCTGACAAGAAGCCCGCCAAGGCGGACTGACGCCAGGGTCCCGCTCGAGGGCTCTCGAGTGGGGGGTCATCTGCTCCAATTCAAAGCGACTTGGATTTCCCGCGTTCCGGACACCTGGGTAACGCGGGTCGTGTCGGCAGGCTATTTCATAGAATTTTCTTCTCGACCCCCGGACAGTTTTTGCCAGTCTCGCATCCCGTCAGAGCCCGAGCTGTTTGCCGCTCTGCTGAGAGAGGTCGAATTCCTTCTGCAGAAGGGTGTGGTAATACCAGTTCCGTCAGAGGACCGGGGCAGAGGATTTTATTCCAATCTTTTTGTGGTCCCCAAAAAGGAGGACAAATTTCGCCCTATTCTGGATCTCAAAAGATTGAATCGGCACGTCCACACCCAAAAATTCCGCATGGAGTCAATTCGCTCCGTTGTGGCAGCCCTGTCGCAGAACGACTTTTTGGTGTCAATCGACATTCGCGACGCTTATTTGCATGTTTCCGTCGGAAGGGCTCACCAGCGCTTCCTTCGTTTTGCCATAGGTCAGGACCATTACCAGTTTGTGGCTCTGCCATTCGGCTTGGCCTCAGCGCCCAGAGTTTTTACAAAAATTCTGGCACCTCTCATGGCGATTCTTCGAAGACAGGGAGTTACCATTCTTCCCTACCTGGACGACCTTTTGATTGTGGCGTCCTCAAAGGAGGAGGCGGTGACGGCTCGCAATCTATCCCTTCAGCTCCTGGAGGACTTCGGGTGGCTGGTCAATTGGGAGAAGTCGTCTCTGGAACCGTCGCAGTCAATCCTGTTTTTGGGGATGCATTTCGACACGGTACGGGCAGTGGTGTCCCTACTTCCAGACAAGCGGGCATGTCTCCTTCGTCATGTACAGATGATGAAGTCTTCGACAGCAATGTCCCTTCGGAAGTGTATGCGCCTTCTGGGTCTGATGGTGGCGTCCATGGAGGCACTTCCGTTTGCCCAGTTCCATTCCAGGGCCCTCCAAAGGCTCATTCTGAGTCGTTGGGATCGATCGCAGGCTTCGCTGGATTGCAGTGTCATCATCTCTCGCAGGGTGCGAGAATCTCTAGGATGGTGGTTACGTCCAGGAGCGTTATCCCTGGGGAAGTCTTTCCTCCCTCCGAGGTGGTCGGTCATAACCACCGATGCCAGTCTGACGGGCTGGGGGGGGTGTCTGGAACGATCTCTGGACTCAGGGAGTATGGTCATCGGAAGAGTCTGTTCTACCGATCAACATCCTGGAATTGAGGGCAATTTTCCTTTGCCTCCAACACTGGACGGTCCCTTTGAGCGGTCTGCCAGTCCGAGTGCAGACAGACAACGCGACGGCGGTCGCGTATATCAACCACCAAGGCGGGACGAGGAGTTCCAGGCTCATGGTGGAGGTGTCTCGGATCCTGATTTGGGCCGAGACCAGAGTGCCAGTCATCTCTGCGATACACATTCCAGGGGTTCAGAATATCACGGCGGACTTCCTCAGTCGCGAGAAGATGGATCCCGGAGAATGGAGTCTTCATCCGGAAATTTTTGCACTGCTGTGCTCCCGTTGGGGAACTCCCCAAGTGGATTTGATGGCATCCAGGCTCAATGCCAAGTTCCGACCTTCGTGTCCAGGTACAAGGACCCGAAGGCTGTGGCGGTGGATGCTCTGGTGGCTCCGTGGGACCAATTCGAGCTAATCTATGTGTTTCCGCCGATATCTTTACTTCCTCTGGTGCTGCGTCGGATCAGACTGGAGAGAATCCCGGCTATGTTGATAGCCCCAGATTGGCCACGGAGGACGTGGTTCTCGACACTGGTGTCGCTTTTGGCGGCACCTCCATTCCCACTTCCTCTTCGCCCGGACCTGTTAACCCAGGGGCCCGTTCGTCATCCGGACTTGAAGTCTCTGCGTTTGACGGCGTGGCTCTTGAGACCGAAATACTGACCCGTAGAGGTTTTTCAGCCGAAGTCATTGCCACTCTGCGAGCTGCCAGAGGTCCGGCTACTACTAAGATTTACCACAAGACTTGGGAAGCCTTCTTTTCGTGGTGTTCGGGTTCTTCAAGGAACCCGAGGATTTTTTCCATTCCCAATTTGTTGGCCTTTCTGCAGTACGGGCTAGACAAGGGTTTGGCAGTTAGCACTCTGAAGGGTCAGGTTTCTGCTCTGTCTTTGCTGTTTCGGAGGGCTATCGCCTCGCGTAGGGACGTGCGTTCCTTTTTTCGTGGAGTAACCCGTCAGTTTCCGCCGCGAAAGGCGCCTGTGTCTCCTTGGCGGCTCAACCTTGTCTTGGAGGCTCTTCAGCATGGGCCTTTTGAGCCTATGGACTCTGCTAGCCTTTCTTTACTTTCTTGGAAGGTTGCCTTCCTAGTGGCGGTCACCTCTTTGACAAGGGTCTCTGAGTTGGCGGCTCTTTCCTGCTCGCCTCCCTTCCTGGAGTTTTACCCGGATCGAGTAGTGCTTCGCACACGGGGCGACTTTTTACCTAAGGTGGTGTCGCAATTTCATGTTAACCAGGATATTGTGTTGCCCTCGCTTTGTCCGGGCCCGAGGAATGCAAAGGAACGGGCTTTGCACACATTGGATTTAGTGCGAGCCTTGAAGTTTTATTTGTCTGTTACTCAAGGTTTTCGGAAGTCAGACTCTCTGTTTGTGATTCCAGCAGGTCGTCGACGTGGTCAACGAGCTTCCAAGGACTCTATAGCTCGTTGGATTCGATCGGCCATTTTGGAGGCTTACCGACTTAAAGGCGAACCTTGCCCGATTAAGATTCGAGCTCACTCCACGAGGGCTGTGGCTTCATCGTGGGCCTTTCATCAAGGGGCCTCGGCAGCTCAGCTCTGCCGAGCGGCGACCTGGCGTTCCGTCCACACGTTTACAAAGTTTTATAAGGTGGACGTCAGTGCTTCCGCTGATGCGGCCTTAGGACGTAGGGTCCTGCAGGCGGCTGTAGTTTAAAGTTCTAGTTAACTTGTATTTGGCGCCTGTTACGCATTTATCAAGGTTGTTGGGATTCTGCCTTTTTTGTTTTTTTTCCCACCCTTAATTTTGGACTGCTTTGGGACGTCCCACTAGTAATGACTAGTGTGTCTCTCTTCCTTCCAATCTGCTGCTGAAAGACGGATTTTGGTAAGAACTTACCTGTAAAATCCTTTTCAGCGAAGGAAGGAAGAGAGACACAGCTCCCTCCCATGGCAGAAGTGTGTTGTTGTTTTCAGATGCGGCGTGACCCTTCTCTGATAGCGATTATCTGGGCTGAGGTCGGCGCGCTAAGGCTCTGTTCCAGCATCGCCAGCTCATCGCAGTAGTCAGGTTCAGTGAGTAGTACCTGGAACTGTGTGGTTTTTTTCCTGTTACATACATAACCTGTATTCTTGTTTTTTTCTCTGAAGTCCTTCAGAAGGGGTTATGTTGCTCCGCTGGTGATATTTGCTCTTCCTTAGCTTGTGTACGACTGGAGAAGCAGGAGTAGGAGGAGCCCGAGCTGGAGGGGCCGGTCAACACTCTTTTTAATCTGAGGTGTCAATCCTATCTGGGCTCCGCCTACCCACTAGTAATGACTAGTGTGTCTCTCTTCCTTCCTTCGCTGAAAAGGATTTTACAGGTAAGTTCTTACCAAAATCCGTCTATCCTGCAGATTATTACACCACTGACCTCTCTGCAGAGCATCGCTCCTCCACCTCCTGACAGATAGTGATATATCCTGCAGATTATTACACCACTGACCTCTCTGCAGAGCATCGCTCCTCCTCCTCCTGACAGATACAGTGATATATCCTGCAGATTATTACACCACTGACCTCTCTGCAGAGCATCGCTCCTCCACCTCCTGACAGATACATAGTGATATATCCTGCAGATTATTACACCACTGACCTCTCTGCAGAGCATCGCTCCTCCACCTCCTGACAGATACATAGTGATATATGCTGCAGATTATTACACCACTGACCTCTCTGCAGAGCATCGCTCCTCCACCTCCTGACAGATACATAGTGATATATCCTGCAGATTATTACACCACTGACCTCTTTGCAGAGCATCGCTCCTCCACCTCCTGACAGATACATAGTGATATATCCTGCAGATTATTACACCACTGACCTCTCTGCAGAGCATCGCTCCTCCACCTCCTGACAGATACATAGTGATATATCCTGCAGATTATTACACCACTGACCTCTCTGCAGAGCATCGCTCCTCCACCTCCTGACAGATACATAGTGATATATGCTGCAGATTATTACACCACTGACCTCTCTGCAAAGCATCACTCCTCCACCTCCTGACAGATACACAGTGATATATTCTGCAGATTATTACACCACCGACCTCTCTGCAGAGCATCGCTCCTCTCTCATACTCACCCACATGATGAGGGTAGTCAGGCTCCTTCCAGCCCAATCGAAAAGGTTGAAGAGCAGAAAACACGACACTGGGATGAAGTATTTCCCTGTGAACAGCAGACCAGGGTCACTTTGGGATTATCAGGGACCCAAACCTTTCTGCTGCTGGTTGGGGGTCTTACACTACACAGGTCACATGACCCGGGAGCGCTCGCACCCCTCTATATTGTATGGAGACAGGTGACAACAGATTACAATAGCACGTCCCACCTGTCTCTAGCCCCTCTCCCACAGTCACAAAACAAGAGAAGGAATTGTGGGTAATTCGCCTCCTTTGCGCTTACCCCACTCAGAGTCGCCTGCGATGGTGGACTTGACATCTGCGGTGACGGATGGGAAGATCCCGATGGTGACGGTGAAGACGAGGCAGACTGAGAGTGCCGGCACCCAGATCTAGAGCCGGAGACAGGCCGTTATGTGGGGAGATGGAAAGGGAGACGGGATGGGAGAGGGGGCGAGAGACGGAAGGGAGACAGGAAGGGAGACGGGACGAGAGAGGAGACGGGACAGGAGAGGAGACGGGAAGGGAGAGGGGATGGGAGAGGGGAAGGGAAGGGAGACGGGACGGGAGACGGGACGGGACACAAGACGGGACGGGAGGAGAGGAGACAGGAAGGGGGACGGGAGATGGGAGAGGAGACAGGAAGGGAGACGGGATGGGAGAGGAGACGGGAAGGGAGACGGGACGGGAGAGGAGACAGGAAGGGGGACGGGAGATGGGAGAGGAGACAGGAAGGGAGACGGAAGGAAGACGGGATGGGAGAGGAGACGGGAAGGGACACGGGAAGGGAGACGGGATACGTGACGGGAGATGGGAGAGGAGTCAGGAAGGAAAACGGGAAGAAAAGGGAGACGGGAAGGGAAGGGAGACGGGACACGAGACATGACGGGAGATGGGAGAGGATACTGGAAGGAAGACGGGAAGGAAAGGGAGACGGGAAGCGAGATGGGAAGGAAAGGGAGATGGGAGAGGAGTCAGGAAGGAAAACGGGAAGGAAAGGGAGACGGGAAGGGAAGGGAGACGGGACGGGACACGAGACATGACGGGAGATGGGAGAGGATACTGGAAGGAAGACGGGAAGGAAAGGGAGACGGGAAGCGAGATGGGAAGGAAAGGGAGATGGGAGAGGAGACTTTAAGGGAGACAGGAGGGGAGACTGGAAGGGAGACGGGAGGGGAGACTGGAAGGGAGACGGGAGGGGAGACTGGAAGGGAGACGGGAGGGGAGACTGGAAGGGAGACGGGAGGGGAGACTGGAAGGGAGACGGGAGGGGAGACTGGAAGGGAGACGGGAGGGGAGACTGGAAGGGAGACGGGAGGGGAGACGGGACGGGAGACGGGAGGGGAGACTGGAAGGGAGACTGGAAGGGAGACGGGAAGGGAGACGGGACGGGAGACTGGAAGGGAAACGGGACAGGAGACTGGAAGGGAGACGGGACGGGAGACTGGAAGGGAGACTGGAAGGGAGACGGGACGGTAGACTGGAATGGAGACGGGACGGTAGACTGGAAGGGAGATGGGACGGTAGACGGGACGGGAGACGGGACAGGACGGGAGACTGGAAGGGAGACGAGACGGGAAGGAAAGGGAGACGGGAGAGGAGACTGGAAGGGAGACGGGACAGGAGACAGGACGGGATTCGGAACGGGAGATGGGAAGGAAAGGGAGACTGGAGAGGAGACAAAGGGATTTGGCACGGGAAATGGGAAGGAAAGGGAGATGGGAGAGGAGACAAAGGGATTCGGCACGGGAGATGGGAAGGGAGATGGGACGGAGATTTGGGACAGGAGGGAAAGGGAGACAGGAAGGGAGATGGGATGGGAGACGGGAAGGGAGACAGGAAGGGAGATGAGAAGAGAGACGGGACGGAAGATGGGAAGGGAGACAGGATACGGGAAGGGAGACAGGAAAGGAGACGAGAAGGGACGGGGGATGGGGACAGGAAGGGACAGGGCCTGGGAAGGAAGGGGGACAGAAATTGGACGGGGCCTGGGAAGGGGGCTGGGGCCAGGGATGGGGCCTGGGAAGGGGGATGGGGACTGGAATGGGACGGGACCTGGGAAGGGAAGGGGGATGGGGACTGGAAGGGATGGGGCCATGGATGGGACGGGGCCTGGAAAGGGAAGGGGAATGGGGACTGGAAGGAACAGGGCCTGGGAAGGGAAGGGGGCTGGGGCCAGGGATGGGACGGGGCCTGGGAAGGGAACGGGGACTGGAAGGGATGGGGCCTGGGAAAGGGGATGGGGACTGGAAGGGATGGGGACTGGAAGGGATGGGGCCTGGGAAAGGGGCTGGTTCCAGGGATGGGATGGGGATGGGGACTGGAAGGGATGGGGCCAGGGATGGGGTGGGGCCTGGGAAGGAAAGGGGGATGGGGACTGGAAGGGATGGGGCCTGGGAAGGGAAGGGGGCTGGAGACAGGAAGGGACGGGGCCTGGGACAGGGCCAAAACTCACTTTTTTCAGGATCCCGATGATAGACTGTTTCTCGCTCGTCCTGACCCCGGACTCTGTCTTGTGGTCACCTGAGGGGGGCAAGAACTTTATATATCCCCGGGACAAAAAACTACCCCTCGCATGTCACAGGCCAATGCAACTCCCCCACCTCTGCTCAACACATTAGCCCCTCCCCTGCACATTAGCCCCTCCCACGCGCGCTTGCGGACTCCCCTCCTCACCCGCCTGCAGCAGGTCCTTTGTCAGCTCCACGGCGTTGGCGCTGCTTATGGCGGCGCTCCTCAGATTCTCCACGGTGTAAAACTGGTAGAACTCCTGCAATGATGAGTGATGTGAGTATCGGACCGGGAACCCTGTAGATGTGGGGACCCCGACTTCTATCCACATGTGGGACTTTTCTAATAACCCTTGTCAGTGACCGTAATGGGGGCCAAGGACTCGTCCTAACCTCAGTGTGGAAGGAGCAGAGGATGCTGGGAGCACATTAGAGTCATGTGACAGATGTGCTGCAGTGTAAATCTTCTGCACTGCGATACTGTAACGAGGTCATCAGCTGTGATCAGGCCGTTGTCCAGTTTCACCCTATAATCTCCAGGACGATATAAAGCCCCCGACACTCACCAGTTTATTGAGCGCCAAGTAGGAGAGGAGAGCGAGAAGGATGACGGCGCAGGCCGTGATAAAGTATCCGAACGCACTGTCCTCCAGCGCCGAGCCACCTGCGGGACGGAGAACACCGGATAATAGCACTGCTCCACGGAGGGATTATACCGGGGGAGGGGAGATTATAACACCTGCGGAGGGATTATACCGGGGGAGGGGAGATTATAACACAGCGCAGAGGGATTATACCGGGGAGGGGAGATTATAACACCCGCGGAGGGATTATACCGGGGGAGGGGAGATTATAACACCCCGCGGAGGGATTATACCGGGGGGGGAGATTATAACACAGCGCAGAGGGATTATACCGGGGAGGGGAGATTATAACACCCGGAGGGATTATACCGGGGAGGGGAGATTATAACACCCCGCGGAGGGATTATACTGGGGGAGGGGAGATTATAACACCCCGCGGAGGCATTATACCGGGGTAGGGGAGATTATAACACCCCGCGGACGGATTATACCGGGGAGGGGAGATTATAACACAGCGCGGAGGGATTATACCGGGGGAGGGGAGATTATAACACCCCGCGGAGGGATTATACCGGGGAGGGGAGATTTATAACACAGCGCGGAGGGATAATACCGGGGGAGGGGAGATTATAACACCCCGTGGAGGGATTATACCGGGGGGTGGGGAGATTATAAAACCCCGCGGAGGGATTATACCGGGGGAGGGGAGATTATAACACAGCGCGGAGGGATTATACCGGGGGAGGGGAGATTATAACACCCCGCGGAGGGATTATACAGGGGTAAGGCAGATTATAACACCCCGGGGAGGAATTATACCGGGGGAGGGGAGATTATAACACCCGCGGAGGGATTATACCGGGGGAGGGGAGATTATAACACAGCGCGGAGGAATTAAACAGGGGGAGGGCAGATTATAGCACAGCGCGGAGGGATTATACCGGGGAGGGGAGATTATAACACCGCGCGGAGGAATTATACCGGGGGAGGGCAGATTATAACACAGCGCGGAGGGATTATACCGGGTGGAGGGGAGATTATAACACCCCGCGGAGGGATTATACCGGGGAGGAGAGATTATAACACAGCGCGGAGGAATTATACCGGGAGAGGAGATTATAACACCGCGCGGAGGCATTATACCGGGGAGGGGAGATTATAACACAGCGCGGAGGGATTATACCGGGGAGGGGAGATTATAACACAGCGCAGAGGAATTATACCAGGAGAGGAGATTATAACACCGCGAGGAGGGATTATACCGGGGAGGGGAGATTATAACACAGCGCGGAGGGATTATACTGGAGGGGAGATTATAACACAGCGCAGAGGAATTATACCAGGAGAGGAGATTATAACACCGCGAGGAGGGATTATACCGGGGAGGGGAGATTATAACACCCCGCAGAGGGATTATACTGGAGGAGGGGAGATTATAACACAGCGCAGAGGCATTATACCGGGGAAGGGAGATTATAACACAGCGCGGAGGGATTATACCGGGGAGGGGAGATTATAACACCCCGCGGAGGGATTATACCGGGGGAGGGCAGATTATAACACCCCGCGGAGGGATTATACCGGGGAGGGGAGATTATAACACCGCGCGGAGGCATTATACCGGGGGAGGGGAGATTATAACACAGCGCGGAGGGATTATACCGGGGGAGGGGAGATTATAACACCCCGCGTAGGGATTATACCGGGGGAGGGCAGATTATAACACCCCGCGGAGGGATTATACCGGGGGAGGGCAGATTATAACACCCCGCGGAGGGATTAAACAGGGAGAGGGCAGATTATAACAGCGCGGAGGGATTATACCGGGGAGGAGAGATTATAACACCGCGCGGAGGAATTATACCGGGGGAGGGCAGATTATAACACAGCGCGGAGGGATTATACCGGGGGGAGGGGAGATTATAACACCCCGCGGAGGGATTATACCAGGGAGGGGAGATTATAACACCGCGCGGAGGAATTATACCGGGAGAGGAGATTATAACACCGTGCGGAGGCATTATACCGGGGAGGGGAGATTATAACACCCCGCGGAGGGATTATACCGGGGAGGGGAGATTATAACACCGCGCGGAGGGATTATACCGGGGAGGGGAGATTATAACACCGCGCGGAGGAATTATACCGGGAGAGGAGATTATAACACCGCGCGGAGGCATTATACCGGGGGAGGGGAGATTATAACAGCGCGGAGGGATTATACCGGGGAGGGGAGATTATAACACCCCGCGGAGGCATTATACCGGGGGAGGGGAGATTATAACACCCCGCGGAGGCATTATACCGGGGGAGGGGAGATTATAACACCCCACGGAGGAATTATACCGGGGGAGGGGAGATTATAACACCCCGCGGAGGAATTATACCGGAGGAGGGGAGATTATAACACCCCGCGGAGGCATTATACCGGGGGAGGGGAGATTATAACACCCCGCAGAGGAATTATACCGGGGGAGGGGAGATTATAACACCCCGCGGAGGCATTATACCGGGGGAGGGGAGATTATAACACCCCGCGGAGGCATTATACCGGGGAGGGGAGATTATAACACCCCGCGGAGGAATTATACCGGGGGAGGGGAGATTATAACACCCCGCGGAGGAATTATACCGGGGGAGGGGAGATTATAACACCCCAGGGAGGCATTATACCGGGGGAGGTGATTATTATAACACCGCGCGGAGGAATTATACCGGGAGAGGAGATTATAACACCGCGCGGAGGGATTATACCGGGGGAGGGGAGATTATAACACCCCGCGGAGGGATTATACCGGGGGAGGTGATTATTATAACACCCCGCGGAGGGATTATACCGGGGGAGGTGATTATTATAACACCCCGCAAAGGGATTATAACAGGGGGAGGGGAGAATTATTATAACACCTCGCGGAGGGATAATACCGGGAGAGGAGGGGATTATTATAACACCTCGCGGAGGGATTATAACGGGGGGAGGGGAGGATTATTATAACACCTCGCGGAGGGATTATACCAGGGGAGGATTTACTTCCTACAGATGATCGGTGGTCCATACTTACTGGCCAATGCACAGATCATGGAGAACGCAGCGAAGGTTCCCGCCAGCCCCTGACCGCTCATTATAGGAGCTGTGTAACTTGCTGGGAAGAGAGCGGCCAATCCAAAGAGACTGCCCTGGAGCAGAGCGCCGAACGCTGCGGAGAGACACGGGAGGTCAGTGACACCGGCCGTCCCTACCTCTCTCCACAACTCCACTCCCCACCTCCATCCTCTCCCCATAACTCCACTCCCCCACCTCCATACTCTCCCCACAACTCCACTTCCCCACCTCCATCTTCTCCCCACAACTCCACTTCCCCACCTCCATCCTCTCCCCACAACTCCACTCCCCCACACTCCATACTCTCCCCACAACTCCACTCCCCCACCTCCATACTCTCCCCACAACTCCACTTCCCCACCTCCATCCTCTCCCCACAACTCCACTTCCCCACCTCCATCCTCTCCCCACAACTCCACTCCCCCACCTCCATCCGCCTGCTCCCAACTTTCCTCCCCCACCTCCGTCCGCCCTCCTCTCTCCAACTCTCCTCAACTCCCGTCCCCACCTCCATCTGCCCCCTCCTCTCCACAGAACTCTCACCCAGGGGCGGTCCGCCGCCCGGTCCGGTCCGATGGGCGTTGCGGTCCGGTACGGCGCCTCCCATCTTCTAGCGATGACGTCCTCCCTTGCTTCGTGTTGCGCTCCTGCGCAGCCGTACTTTGTCCTGGTGAGGGCAGAGCATAGTGCTGCACCTCTCTGACCTTTCCCGACGCCTGCGTACTGCAGTACTCTGCTCTGCCCTCACGCTGTGCAGGCCTATTTAATTTGCACACACAGGTATTTAATCTGAGCATTGAAATTGATATTGTATGCCTTGATTATGTCATTACCTGCTGCTTATATTGATATTAAGGGCTTTATGGGAGTATGTATTTATGCTGTATATAATCATCTGTGGTAGCAATGAATTATATTGTATGGTTCTCTTACTTTTTGGATCTATAATTTCCATATATATATTGTGATTGACCTTATATCCACTTACCTTTAAGCATGATTGTGTTGCTATATTAACTGTGTGTGGGATATAGATATCGCTAATATAGGCCAATTGGGCCATGTGCAATCACAATCATGCTAATTCTGTTTTAGCTACTATTTTGCATCTCCTCTCCTATTCAGTGTGCCCCTCTTCCTTCATGTGTATTTTGGTCTCTGACCCCTGTCCCATTTTTCTATCTAAATATCTTGATAATATTTCAATAAAAATATTCTTATTTACATTGATCGTTTTGGGAATTTTCTATCGCATCTTTTTTGCTCTCATGTATTCTAGTATTACAGAATGTAAGATAAGCCCCGGTGGCCGCATCTCATAGGGCAAAAATGGGGTGACAGATTCCCTTTAATATGTTGATGACCCATTGGTGCTCTGCAATATGGACAACTAAGCCTGTTGTTTCCACACTCCAGAAGTGAGGGATGGGCCCCTACCACCTTCCCCCAAGCCTGTGGTGGAATGACTAAATGAGAAGTTGTGACCTATAAACACGGATTTTGGTAAGAACTTACCTGTAAAATCCTTTTCAGCGAAGGAAGGAAGAGAGACACAGTATTCATTACTGATGGGTAGGCGGAGCCCCAGATCAGGATGTCACCTCAGATCAAAAGAGTGCTGACTGGCTGGCCCCTCCAGCTCGGGCTCCTCCTACTCAGCTCCAGTCGTACCAAAGCTTTGAGGAAAAGAGCCAAGATCACCAGCGGAGCAACATAACCCCTTCTGAAGGAACTTCAGAGAAAAAACACAAGGATACAGGTTATGCATGCAAAGAAAGCCAAAAACCACAGAGTTCCAGGTACTACTCACGGAACCTGACTACTGCGATGAGCTGGCGATGCTGGAACAGAGCCTTAGCGCGCTGACCTCAGCCCAGATAATCGCTATCAGATAAGGGTCGCGCTGCATCTGAAAACATCAACACACTTCTGCCTTGGGAGGGTGCTGTGTCTCTCTTCCTTCCTTCGCTGAAAAGGATTTTACAGGTAAGTTCTTACCAAAATCCGTGTTTCAGCTGCAGATGGAAGGAAGAGAGCCACAGTATTCATTACTGATGGGACGTCCCAAAGCAGTTCAAAAATAAGGGTGGGAAAAAACCAATAAAAGGCAGAAACCCAACAACCTTAACAACAAAGCGCAACCAGCGCTAAACACAAGTTCATCCAGAACTTTAAACTACAGCTGCCTGCAGGACCCTACGTCCGAGGGCTGCATCAGCGGAAGCACTGACGTCCACTTTATAAAACTTTGTAAACGTGTGGACAGAGCGCCAAGTTGCCGCTCGACAGAGCTGCACTGCCGAGGCACCCTGATGAAAAACCCACGATGAGGCCACAGCTCTCGTAGAATGGGCTCGAATCTTAATCGGGCAAGATTCACCCCGAAGACGGTAAGCTTCCAAAATAGCTGACCGGATCCAACGAGCTATAGAATCCTTGGAAGCTCGTTGACCACGCCGACGACCTGCTGGAACCACAAACAGGGAGTCCGTCTTACGAAAACCTTGAGTAATAGATAGATAAAACTTCAAGGCCCGCACTAAATCCAATGTGTGTAAAGCTCGCTCTTTCACATTCTTCGGATCCGGGCAGAATGAAGGCAACACAATATCCTGGTTGACATGAAATTGTGACACCACTTTAGGCAAAAAATCACCCCGAGTGCGAAGCACTACACGATCCGGAAAAAACTCCAGAAAAGGAGGCGAACAAGAAAGAGCTGCCAACTCAGAAACTCTCCTCAAGGAAGTGACTGCAACAAGGAAAGCCACCTTCCAAGAAAGTAAAGAAAGGCTAGCAGAAACCATAGGCTCAAAAGGTTTATGCTGAAGAGCCTCCAAAACAAGGTTGAGCCGCCAAGGAGACACGGGTGCCTTCCGCGGCGGAAACTTACGAGATATACCTCGGAAAAAGGAGAGCACGTCTCTTTTTGAAGCAATGGTTCTCCGAAACAATAAGGACAGAGCAGAAATCTGACCTTTCAGAGTGCTTACTGCCAAACCCTTGTCTAGCCCATGCTGTAGAAAAGCCAACAGGTTGGGAATGGAAAATTTTCTCGGGTTCCGAGAGGACCCCAAACACCACGAAAAGAAGGTTTCCCAAATTTTGTGGTAAATCCTAGTAGTAGCCGGACATCTTGCAGCACGAAGGGTAGCAATGACCTCGGCTGAGAAACCTCTACGGGTCAAGATTTCGGTCTCAAGAGCCACGCCGTCAAACGCAGGGACATCAAGTCCGGATGACAAACGGGCCCCTGAGTCAACAAGTCCGGTTGAAGAGGGAGTGGAAAAGGAGGTGCCGCCAACAGCGACATTATTGTCGAGAACCACACCCTTCTTGGCCAGTCTGGAGCTATCAAAATAGCTGGAATTCTCTCTAGTCTGATCCGACGCAGTACTAGAGGAAGTAAGGATATCGGCGGGAATACATAGATCAGCTCGAACTGATCCCACTGAGCCACTAGAGCATCCACCGCCACCGCCTTCGGATCCTTGTACCTGGACATGAATGTCGGTAACTTGGCATTGAACCTGGATGCCATCAAATCCACTTGGGGGGTTCCCCAGCGAGAGCACAGTAGTGCAAACACATCCGGATGGAGGCTCCATTCCCCGGAATCCATCCTTCTGCGACTGAGAAAGTCCGCTGTAACATTCTGAACCCCTGGAATGTGAATCGCCGAAATGGCTGGTACATTGGCCTCTGCCCAAATCAGAATTCGGGACACCTCTACCATGAGTCTGGAACTCCTTGTCCCACCTTGGTGATTGATATACGCGACAGCCGTCGCATTGTCTGTCTGCACACGGACTGGCAGACCGCTCAAAGGGACCGTCCAATGTTGGAGGCAAAGGAAAATCGCCCTCAATTCCAGGATGTTGATCGGAAGCACAGACTCTTCCGATGACCATACCCCCTGAATCCATAGATTGTTCCAAACACCCCCCCAGCCCGTCAGGCTGGCATCGGTGGTTATGACTGACCACTTCGGAGGGAGGAAAGACTTCCCCAGGGAGAATGCCCCTGGACGTAACCACCATTCTAGAGAATCCCGCACCGCGCGAGAAATGGTGACACTGCAATCCAGCGATTGCGACTGATTCCATCGACTCAAGATGAACCTTTGAAGAGTCCTGGAGTGGAACTGGGCAAAAGGAATTGCCTCCATGGACGCCACCATCAGTCCTAGAAGACGCATACACTTCCGTAGAGACATTGCCGTTGAGGATCTCATAATCTGTACATGTCGAAGAAGACATGACTGTTTGTCTGGTGGTAGGGAAACTACCGACCGAAACGTGTCGAGATGCATTCCCAAAAAGAGGATTGTCCTCGATGGTTCCAGGGACGACTTCTCCCAATTGACCAGCCAACCGAAGTCCTTCAGAAACTGAAGAGACAAATCCCGAGCCGTCAACGCCTCCTCCTCCGAGGAAGCCATGATCAAAAGATCGTCCAGATAAGGGAGAATCGTAATCCCCTGTCTTCGAAGGATTGCCATGAGAGGCGCCAGAATTTTTGTAAAGACCCTTGGCGCTGAGGCTAAGCCGAACGGCAGAGCCACGAACTGGTAATGATTCTGACCTATGGCAAATCGAAGAAAGCGCTGATGAGCCTTTCCGATGGGAATATGCAAATAGGCGTCGCGAATGTCGATTGACATCAGAAAATCGTTCTGTGACAGAGCTGCCACAACGGAACGAAGCGACTCCATGCGAAATTTCCGGGCATGGACATGCCGGTTTAATCGCTTGAGATCCAGAATCGGGCGAAATTTGTTCTCCTTTTTGGGAACTATAAAAAGGTTGGAATAAAAACCTTTTCCTCGGTCCTCTGACGGAACCGGTATCACTACACCCTTTTGTAGCAGAGATTCGACCTCTCGCTGTAGAGCGACAACAAGCTCGGGTTCCGACGGAACGCGAGACTGACAAAAAACATTTGGGGGTCGAGAAGCAAACTCTATGAAATAGCCTGCCGACACTACCCGCGTTACCCAGGAATCTGGAACGCGAGCCATCCAAGTCTCCTTGAAAAGAAGCAGGCGACCCCCCACTCGAGAATCCTCGAGTGGACCCCTGGCGTCAATTAGACTTTGCGGGCTTCTTGTCAAGTTCCCGCTTGTCCTGGCGGAAACTCTGCTTCCAGGAAGTACGAGTTTTCTGAGAGGATTTCTTTCCTGAGAAGGAAGGACGACCCGATCCCCACGAGGAGTGACTAGATCGTCCTCGGCCCCGAAAGGACCGCCGACCACTATAGACACCAGGCCTACTGGACACCGAGGCCATGGCCCTACGCTGTGGTAATGCTGATTCCTTCGCCTTAGCCTTGGAAATCAGCTCTGTGAGGTCAGATCCAAAAAGATGGCCACCCTTGTAAGGTAAGGCCAACAACCCTTGTTTGGAAACTGCGTCCCCGGCCCACTGTCTGAGCCATAAAGCTCTTCTGACTGTGACCGCTGAAGCTTGCGCTTTGGCCAGCAGAGATGCCGTATCCAGACCGGCATCAAAGATATAACAGGCTGCCGTTTCTAACCATTCACAAGTTTCCCGTATCTCAGATAACGGAGATTCATTTTGCAACTCCGTCTTCAGATGTGCCAACCAGCTTAGAGAAGCTCTAGCAGCACACATGGATCCTAGCACTGCTCGAAATCCATGACCCGCAGCCTCATAGCTTGCTTTTGCCGCCAATTCTGCTTTTCTATCCAAAGGCTCCTGTAAGCTCGCTTTTCCCTTAATAGGGAGTAGTGAGGATTTACTAAGCTGAGATAAAGACACATCCACTTCAGGAGCAGAAGTCCAATTAGCCTTTAACTCCGCAGAGCAAGGATAAAGTGTATCAAAGAAATGCGTTCCATGAAAACGCTTATCTGGACACAGACGTTCCTCCTCTATTATACTATTAAGCTCATCCAGAGCTGGCAATGTTGTACGCGAAGCACGGGACTCCTGGAACATGCGTGCTGATTTACCAGGACGACTAGTTACCTCCTCCGGTAACTGTAATATATCTCTCATGGCTTCAATCAATGCCTCCGTACGCTTCGCCATAGAGGAACGCCCCTGCGGCTCGTCCGCATCTGAATCGGATATTTCTCCATCCGAATTTAAAGGGGAACTCTGCCCAATATCAGATACGTCTGACTCGCTCCGTGTAGAGGCTGGTAACGGCCTGCGTCGCTTCCTCTGAGAAGAATTAGCAGACACATATTGACCTAAAAGGTCAGACAAGTTGTTGATCGATCGAGCGATATCGTCCAATTTTTCACCGCTGTCGACCGCAGCGCTAGACGTTGTGGAGGTCTGCATATCTGATTGCTGCAATGGCACTGGGACGTGATCCGCGGCATCTGAACTCTGTTCAGACATGTCTCACCTGTATGAACAGGTCAAAGTGGTAATACCAGCAAAAACTATGCGGTTTTTCTTTTTTTTTTTTTTTTTTTTATATATGCTGAAGGGTTAACGCTCCACCAGGCAGGGTTACCCCAGCGGTATTCAGTCAAAAAATTTTTCTGGTAGAAATAACCCTCAGAGGGGTTAATATTGCAAACTCACCACAACATATATATATGAAGTGTGAGTCCCAGCCAATTTTATGTCTCTAATGAGACTGCAGCTGCAGGATAGCGATCGCTGCGCTGCGGGGTGAGGAATCAGCACTCACCCAGCTGGCCGTGGTGTCTTATGAGGAGAGGAGCGGTCTGAGGAGCCCAGGAGCCTGTGTAATGGCCGCCACAGTGAGGGAGTCGCAGGAGAAACGCCAGAGCGCGCGTCTTCCTGCTCAGAAGACCGGGAATCGTTAGGCCACGCCCCCGCCAGCTCGAATATTGAGCGCGAACTCCCCCGCTCCTGCTCCCTCTCTGTCCTGCAGGTATCTGCCTGCGGACAAAAAATCACCACATCTACATGTAACAGCGCTGTCACCGCAGCACTGAAGCATACTGACATACATGTAATAGCGCTGTCACAGCAGCGCTGAAGCATACTGACATACATGTAATAGCGCTGTCACAGCAGCACTGAAGCATACTGACATACATGTAATAGCGCTGTCACAGCAGCACTGAAGCATACTGACATACATGTAATAGTGCTGTCACAGCAGCACTGAAGCATACTGACATACATGTAGTAGTGCTGTCACAGCAGCACTGAAGCATACTGACATTACATGTAATAGCGCTGTCACAGCAGCACTGAAGCATACTGACATACATGTAATAGTGCTGTCACAGCAGCGCTGAAGCATACTGACATACATGTAATAGCGCTGTCACAGCAGCACTGAAGCATACTGACATACATGTAGTAGCGCTGTCACAGCAGCACTGAAGCATACTGACATACATGTAATAGCGCTGTCACAGCAGCACTGAAGCATACTGACATACATGTAATAGCGCTGTCACAGCAGCACTGAAGCATACTGACATACATGTAATAGTGCTGTCACAGCAGCGCTGAAGCATACTGACATACATGTAATAGCGCTGTCACAGCAGCACTGAAGCATACTGACATACATGTAATAGCGCTGTCACCGCAGCACTGAAGCATACTGACATACATGTAATAGCGCTGTCACAGCAGCGCTGAAGCATACTGACATACATGTAGTAGTGCTGTCACAGCAGCGCTGAAGCATACTGACATACATGTAATAGCGCTGTCACCGCAGCACTGAAGCATACTGACATACATGTAATAGCGCTGTCACCGCAGCACTGAAGCATACTGACATACATGTAATAGCGCTGTCACCGCAGCACTGAAGCATACTGACATACATGTAATAGTGCTGTCACAGCAGCGCTGAAGCATACTGACATTACATGTAGTAGCGCTGTCACAGCAGCACTGAAGCATACTGACATACATGTAGTAGTGCTGTCACCGCAGCACTGAAGCATACTGACATTACATGTAATAGCGCTGTCACAGCAGCACTGAAGCATACTGACATACATGTAATAGCGCTGCCACAGCAGCACTGAAGCATACTGACATACATGTAGTAGTGCTGTCACCGCAGCACTGAAGCATACTGACATACATGTAATAGCGCTGTCACAGCAGCACTGAAGCATACTGACATACATGTAATAGCGCTGTCACAGCAGCGCTGAAGCATACTGACATACATGTAGTAGCGCTGTCACAGCAGCGCTGAAGCATACTGACATACATGTAATAGCGCTGTCACAGCAGCGCTGAAGCATACTGATATACATGTAATAGCGCTGTCACCGCAGCACTGAAGCATACTGACATACATGTAGTAGTGCTGTCACAGCAGCGCTGAAGCATACTGACATTACATGTAGTAGCGCTGTCACAGCAGCACTGAAGCATACTGACATACATGTAACAGCGCTGTCACAGCAGCACTGAAGCATACTGACATTACATGTAATAGCGCTGTCACAGCAGCGCTGAAGCATACTGACATACATGTAATAGCGCTGTCACCGCAGCACTGAAGCATACTGACATACATGTAGTAGTGCTGTCACAGCAGCGTTGAAGCATACTGACATTACATGTAATAGCGCTGTCACAGCAGCACTGAAGCATACTGACATTACATGTAATAGCGCTGTCACAGCAGCGCTGAAGCATACTGACATACATGTAATAGCGCTGTCACCGCAGCACTGAAGCATACTGACATACATGTAGTAGTGCTGTCACAGCAGCGTTGAAGCATACTGACATTACATGTAGTAGCGCTGTCACCGCAGCACTGAAGCATACTGACATACATGTAATAGCGCTGTCACAGCAGCACTGAAGCATACTGACATACATGTAATAGCGCTGTCACAGCAGCACTGAAGCATACTGACATACATGTAGTAGCGCTGTCACAGCAGCACTGAAGCATACTGACATACATGTAGTAGCGCTGTCACCGCAGCACTGAAGCATACTGACATACATGTAATAGCGCTGTCACAGCAGCACTGAAGCATACTGATATACATGTAATAGCGCTGTCACAGCAGCGCTGAAGCATACTGACATACATGTAGTAGCGCTGTCACAGCAGCACTGAAGCATACTGATATACATGTAGTAGCGCTGTCACCGCAGTGCTGAAGCATACTGACATACATGTAGTAGCGCTGTCACAGCAGCACTGAAGCATACTGATATACATGTAATAGCGCTGTCACAGCAGCGCTGAAGCATACTGACATACATGTAATAGCGCTGACACCGCAGCACTGAAGCATACTGACATACATGTAATAGCGCTGTCACCGCAGCGCTGAAGCATACTGATATACATGTAATAGCGCTGTCACCGCAGCGCTGAAGCATACTGACATACATGTAATAGCGCTGACACCGCAGCACTGAAGCATACTGACATACATGTAATAGCGCTGCCATCAGACGCTAAAGCACTCACACATTAATATAAAATTTTGTGTGGAGTACTCACCAGCCAAGGCGCCACAGGGACCCTCAGGGGTTTCTGGCGCTTGTGCCCATGCTTCCCCCCAGGGCGAGGAACGCAGTGACCGCACGTGTGGTTTGCGTCCCACCAGGGAAGCTCTCCTCATCCCCCAGGGCCGGCAAGGATTCTGCAGGGACTATTGAGTAAATACAGATCCGCCAAGGGAGAGGTTGGGGTACAGCAGCGCTGGTACCCCTGAGACCTCTAGACCAACTAGTGATCCAGGTCTCCTGTCCGAATATAAAATAATAAATCTTCTGAGGAGCTGCATTAGCAGCGACCATCCTCTGGGACCTCAAATCTTAGACTGGAGCTGAGTGGGAGGAGCCCGAGCTGGAGGTGTCAGCCAGTCAGCACTCTTTTGATCTGAGGTGTCATCCTGATCTGGGGCTCCGCCTACCCATCAGTAATGAATACTGTGGCTCTCTTCCTTCCATCTGCAGCTGAAAAAGGAGGATCTGCCTGGGTTCAGGGAGACAGAAAGAGAAAGACAGCCAGAGATTCTGCCAAGACATCCAAACAACAAGGGGACCCTACGGGACAGCTACCAATTCATCATGTCTCCACCACGAGGGACACGGATCCAACATTCTACAGGAAACAACCTAGGGGTGTTCGGCCGCGGCTGGAAGGATACAGATCTGCTCCACTGACCATCGCTGAACCATGGATACATTTGGAAAAAGCCAGGATTGTGACCCGCTGGTCGCCTAGCTCCATGGAGATGTTTGGAGAAGCCAGGATGTGACTCTCCGGCTGTCCTCTCCCTACACTTGTCGTTACCTCCTCTCTGTGTATCACACGTAGGGTAGTCGGCCCTGGAAGCTCTGAAGTCACAGCTGCCATTATCCCGGCGGGTCAGCGGAAGGGTGAGGCTCTGTAATGTCACGATCTTGGGTGCTGCGCTGGGACTGTTCCCCGTGTTATCTGCCTTTTTGTGGTTCAGTAAAGCGCTGCCGCACTGTTACACTCACCCTGTGCTGTCTGAGCAGTGTTATGTCCACGATAACGGGATAGCGGGGGTGCGGTGGGACAATCCCTGCTCCATGCGGTTACGGCTAGCGGAGTGGGGCGTCCACCGACCCCCCATGTCTCCAAACTCCCCCTCCTGCTCTCCTCTCTAGCCTCCGGCTCCCTCCCCAACCTCCCCTTCTCCCTCTCCCAACATACCCTTCCGGCTCCCCTTCTCCCTCTCCCCTCCCCCACCTCAGCTCAGCTCTCTTCCTCCTAGCCACCTCCTCTCCCCCACCTCTGGCTCCCCTCCCCCACTCCTCGCCCCCACCTCCAGCTCCCCTTCTCCCTCTCCCCTCCCCCCACCTCCACTCCCCTTTCTAACATCCCCCTCCGGCTCCACTCCTCCGGCTCCCCTTCTCCCTCTCCCTCCTTCACCTACCTTCCTCCTAACCACCTCCTCTCCACCACCTCCAGCTCCCCTCCCCCACTCCTCCCCCGCACCTCCAGCTCCACTCCTCCCACTCCCCTCCCCTGGCTCCCCTTCTCCACCTCCAGCTCCCCTCCCCCACTCCTTGCCCCCCCTCCGGCTCCCCTCCCCCACACCCAGCTCACTCCTCCGACTCCCCTTCTCCCTCTCCCCTCCTCCACCTCCAGCTCCCCTCCTCGCCCCACCTCCTCAACCCCACCTCCGGCTCCCCTCCCCACTCCTCGCCCGCACCTCCAGCTCCACTCCCCTCCCCCTCCTCCGGCTCCCCTTCCCCATCACTCACAGTTGATGAAGACGATCTTGATCATAGTTAGGGTGAAGAAAGTGGCCGGTGAGAACTTGATCTTCACAAATATGGCGGTCAGCAGGAAGACAAGGAAGATGGCGGCCAGGCTGCGGCGATACGAATGTTCTGAGAGACTCTGGCCAGAAGAAAGCAGCGGTCAGTGAGGAGGCGGCGCGGCCCAGCTGTTATCTCGTGTATCCGCCACTCACGGCGGTGCAGGATGGAGTTCAGCAGGTGAAGATCAGCAGCGGTAACATGGCGCAGAGGTCATTACATTATTGAACTTGCTCTGCAGTTGGGTCGCGGCGGCTCCAGAACACCCTGTCATACCCGGTGATCATATCCAGGCGCAGCACTTAAGACATAAGTCATCACTTATCTCCACAGGAGCGACTCTATCACGGTGGGATCAGCAAAGAACGACTGAGTTAATCTGAAAAGAGCTGCACTACATCTCTGCAGCATGTCACAAATGATCCTGAGTACTCCTGATATACCCCACTCATCATACCGGCACACTTACAACATACTGCACCGGTCACCGAGCTGGCATCACTAATCCTCAGTCCTGGACCTTACATTACTACTAGTACGTGATTATATCCAGAGCTGCACTCACTATTCTGCTGGGCAGTCACTGTGTACATACATTACTGATCCTGAGTTACATCCTGATTATACTCCAGAGCTGCACTCACTATTCTGCTGTGCAGTCATGTGTACATACATTACTGATCCTGAGTTACATCCTGTATTATACCCCAGAGCTGCACTCACTATTCTGCTGGTGCAGTCACTGTGTACATACATTACATTACTGATCCTGAGTTACATCCTGTATTATACTCCAGAGCTGCACTCACTATTCTGCTGGTGCAGTCACTGTGTACATACATTACATTACTGATCCTGAGTTACACCTGTATTATACTCCAGAGCTGCACTCACTATTCTGCTGGTGCAGTCACTGTGTACATACATTACATTACTGATCCTGAGTTACATCCTGTATTATACCCAGAGCTGCACTCACTATTCTGCGTAGCATGTGTACATCATCTGATCTGGTTACTCTACCAGCTGCACATTGCGTGGTCATTGTACTACTACAACTGATTGATTACATCCTGTATTATACTCCAGAGCTGCACTCACTATTCTGCTGGTGCAGTCACTGTGTACATACATTACATTACTGATCCTGAGTTACATCCTGTATTATACTCCAGAGCTGCACTCACTATTCTGCTGTGCAGTCACTGTGTACATACATTACATTACTGATCCTGAGTTACATCCTGTATTATACTCCAGAGCTGCACTCACTATTCTGCTGGTGCAGTCACTGTGTCATACATTACATTACTGATCCTGAGTTACATCCTGTATTATACTCCAGAGCTGCACTCACTATTCTGCTGGTGCAGTCACTGTGTATACATTACATTACTGATCCTGAGTTACATCCTGTATTATACTCCAGAGCTGCACTCACTATTCTGCTGGTGCGACTGGTCATACATTGATCCGAGTATCTTATATCTCCTGACTGATCATATTGCTGGGAGTCACGTGTCAACATATTACTGATCCTGAGTTACTCTGATTATACTCCAGAGCTGCACTCACTATTCTGCTGGTGCAGTCACTGTGTAATACTACATTACTGATCCTGAGTTACATCCTGTATTATACCCAGAGCTGCACTCACTATTCTGCTGGTGCAGTCACGTGTACATACATTACTTATGATCCTGAGTTACATCTGTATTACCAGAGTGCCTCACTATCTGTGGTCAGTCACTGTGTACTACATTACTACTGATCTGAGTTAATCCTATTATACCCAAGCTGCACCACTTTCTGGGTGTCATGTGTCATACATTACATTATGACTGGTCTCCTGTATTATCCGAGCTCACTCACTATTGCTGGTGAGTCCGTGTACATACTTATGATCTGAGTTACATGTATTTATCCAGAGCTGCATCACTATTCTGTGGTGCATCATGTGTAAACATACTTATGATCTGAGTCTCTGTATTAACCAAGCTGCACTCTATTTGCGGTGCGTCACTGTGTACAATTACATTACTGATCCTGAGTTCTTATTTACCAGAGGCACTCACTTTTGCGGTGCAGTCACTGTGTACATACATTGCCGATTCCTTTACACTGCATCTTGGGGGGGGGGGGGGGGGGGGGGGGGGGGGGGGGGGGGGGGGGGGGGGGGGGGGGGGGGGGGGGGGGGGGGGGGGGGGGGGGGGGGGGGGGGGGGGGGGGGGGGGGGGGGAGTTATCTCTTTATTATACTCCAGAGCTGCACTCACTATTTGCTGGTGCAGTCACGAGTATAACATTACATTACGATCCTGAGTTACATCCTGTATTATACTCCAGAGCTGCACTCACTATTCTGCTGGTGCAGTCACTGTGTACAAAACATTACTGATCTGAGTTACCTTCCTGTTTATACCCCAGAGCTGCACTCACTATCTGCTGGTGCAGTCACTGTGTATTACATTACATTATGATCTGAGTTAATCCTGTATTATACTCCAGAGCTGCACTCACTATTCTGCTGGTGCAGTCACTGTGTAATTACATTACTGATCCTGAGTTACTCCTGTATTATACCCAGAGCTGCACTCACTATTCTGCTGGTGCAGTCACTGTGTACATACATTACATTACTGATCCTGAGTTACATCCTGTATTTAATCCAGAGCTGCACTCACTATTCTGCTGGTGCAGTCACTGTGTACATACTTACATTACTGATCCTGAGTTACATCCGTATTATACTCCAGAGCTGCACTCACTATTTGCTGGTGGTCACTGT
>JARQOD010003080.1:0-69115 GCA_033576555.1 Oophaga sylvatica | reverse complement strand
GTATTTGGTGAGGAGCAAACTGTGGTTTTTAACACTAAGGAAACAGGTGACCTAACCAACAAACTTAAATACCTATACAACAAGCGAACACGCCTATGGTGGAATAAGGCTTTTTTGGAAAGATATCTCGTTAAGGGGTTAATTCCCAGGGGACTACGTGTTCAAGTTTTTCCCTCTTTTAATGTTGAGGAGGAGTTGTTTAAACAGGAATGGGAGGGCCTTGCCTCTACATGTTCAAGGGGTTTCATGGAATTGTTGATTAAATCGAATACCGCAATGCTGTCAACCATTGAGGCTGATATTGGTACCCTTCAGACCCAAGTCTTTGACAAAATGACAGGTGAGGCCAGAACTAAGTTTAACAAAGATTTGGAATCCGAATTCTCAAAGTGGGAGAAAGAAATTGTCACATCTAAAACAAAAAAATATCAACGTGACGTTTCGGACTTTAAATCTAATTACGTTTACAAATGGAGGAGAAGAAAGGGTGTAATGTATGTGGTACAGTTCATATAGCGTCTTGTGCTTGGGTGCGATGAAAATACTTGAGACACAGGTTGATAAAGAAAGTCTTGTATTGCTTCATACAAATTGGCAAAAATAAACACACAGGTTGCAAACACAGAAGCAGGAGACACAGCAGGCCAGAGTAATCTAAGCTCAGCAATAACTCTCCACAACAGATTCAGATCTTCTTCTATGTTACCGCAAGTCCATGCAAACGTGAGGCTCTCAAGAGCAGAGTTCAGAGTCCACAAGTGCTTCAGAGTTCCTCAGTAGGAATGGCTGGAGTACAAGGTCCAAGGCTTCAGGAGTCAGAACACAGGTTCACTGCAGGCTAGATTCTGAAGCACTGATTGCTCAGCTGTGGCTGTTTAAGAAGCAAACGGAGAGAATCAGGGCGGGAACATGCAAGCTGGAAAACTCCATTTTGACTGAGGGCAAGATAGCAGCAGCAAAACAGAAAGCAAAATGGCCGACGAACAAACTGAGTTTCAGAAACAGATACACAGAACCTTACATTACTCCCCCTTAGGGACAACCTCCGGATGACCTCAGACCAGGCTTGTGTGGGTACCTCTGATGAAACTGACGGAGCAAGCGAGGAGCATTAACGTTATTGACTGGCTCCCATGAGTTGTCCTCCACTGGGTAGCCCTGCCATTTAATCAGATATTGTAACTGATTTCTATACAACCTGGAATCTAAAATCCTTTCCACCACAAATTCCTCCTGACCATCGACTAGCACTGGGTCAGGGCAAGGAGAAGAACGTCCAGGAAACGTATTGGGTGTCGCAGCCTTTAGTAGGGATACATGAAAGACAGGGTGGATTCTCATAGTTCTGGGCAATTGAAGACGACAAGCAACGGCACTTATAATTTTACTGATTTTATAGGGTCCAATGTACTTATGTCCCAACTTAGACGATGGAATCCTTAACTTAAGATTTCTGGTTGACAGCCAGACCAGGTCTCCTACCTTAAAAGCTGGTGCAGGTTTTCGAAATTTATCTGCTGCCTTCTTGTACCTTTCCTGAGCCGATTCCAGATTCTCCTTTAGAAGATCCATATTCTTCTGTAAAGTCGTGACTCTTTCAGCCACTGCTGGCAAAGGCGTCTCTATGGGAAATCGTGGTAGAATGTTAGGATGATAACCTAGATTAGAGTAAAAAGGAGACTGTTTAGTGGAGGCACTCTGAGAGTTGTTGTAAGAGAACTCAGCCAATGGAAGTAGATCCACCCAATCATCCTGTAGGTGGCAGATAAAGCAGCGGAGATACTGCTCCAGGGTTTGATTGGTTCGTTCGGTTTGTCCATTAGTCTGGGGATGAAAAGCAGAAGAAAGGTTTACTTTAATGTCCAATGCTGCACAGAAATTTTGCCAAAACCTAGAAGTGAATTGCACCCCTCGATCCGAAATAACCTCATCCGGTACTCCATGTAAGCGAAACACATCTTTAATCATCAAATCTGATGTCTGTTTTGCAGTGGGTAAGCCGACACAAGGGATAAAATGAGCTGCCTTTGTTAGACGGTCAACCACCACTAGAATAGTGTTCTTCCCTTGAGAGGTTGGTAATTCCACAATGAAGTCCATAGAAATGGATCCCCACGGGCGGGACGGGGTGGGAAGAGGCTGTAACAGACCAGTTGGTGAAGAGCGAGGTGTTTTGCATCTTGCACAAACCTCACACGAAGTGATATAGTCCAAAACATCCTTCCTACAAGTGGGCCACCAAAAGAAACGAGAAAGAAATTCCTGTGTCTTTAGAATTCCTCTATGCCCGGCTATTTTGGAATCGTGAATGAGTTGCAATACTCTCAATCTGACTGTTTCAGGTATATACAGACGTTGTCCCAGAATCCACACACCATTCTTAAAGACAAGACTTACGTCCCTTGGGGGTTGAGCCAAAAAAGAATCGCATGGTATGCTTCCTTGATGTCTTTAATTAGGTCTTGATGATGAATCACTCCTAGGAATCTAGAGTCAGGAAGAATAGTCTTAGGAGGAGTAATTGGACGTGTCTCTGCTGAGTAAATCCTAGAGAGTGCATCAGCCTTTCCATTGCGCGATCCTGGTCTATAAGAAATAATAAAATTAAATTGGTTTAAGAAAAGATTCCAGCGAGCCTGGCGAGGAGTCAGGCACTTAGCCGACCTGATAAACTCAAGATTACGATGGTCTGTCAGAACGACTATTTGCTGTGCAGCTCCTTGAAGAAGGTGTCTCCATTCTTTGAAGGCGGCAATAATGGCCAACAACTCTCTATTGCCCACATCGTAGTTCTTCTCAGCCGAAGACAACTGCTGGGAAAAGAAGGCACAGGGATGCAAGACATTCTTCTCACCTGTTCTCTGACAGAGTATAGCTCCCACGGCACAGTCTGAAGCATCCACCTCTATTATGAAGGCAAGCTCTGGGTTGGGATGTACTAGGATAGGTGCAGTGGTAAATTTATCTTTTAGACGGGAAAATGCTTCCTGGGCTTGGGGAGTCCAGGAGAACTTAGACTCTTTCCGGGTAAGTTGGGTGATAGGTGACACTACCTCAGAGAAATTTCTAATGAAACGTCTATAGAAGTTTGCAAACCCGATGAAGCGCTGTACCTCCTTCACATTTCTAGGACTTGGCCAATCATTGATGGCTTGGGTTTTACTTCCATCCATACTAATTCCTTGTGTAGACAGTACATACCCCAGAAATTGAATTTCGGTCTTATGGAATTCACACTTTTCAAGCTTGATGTAAAGATGATTTTGTCTTAGACGTTCCAAGACCATTCTCACATGTCCATGATGTTCCTCTGTGGAGTTAGAAAAAATTAAAATATCATCCAAATAAATTACCACGAATGTATCCAGGAGATCCCTGAAGATGTCATTCACCAAGTGTTGGAAAGTGGCTGGGGCGGGTACTCAGACCAAAAGGCATAACTAGATATTCAAAGTGTCCATAGCGTGACCTGAATGCAGTCTTCCATTCATCCCCAGGTCTAATACGGACTAAGTTATAGGCCCCACGAAGATCTAGTTTAGAAAAAATTTTGGCATGTCGCACTCTCTCCAATAACTCAGGGATTAAAGGCAATGGATAACGGTTTCTAATAGTAACCTTATTGAGTTCCCTATAGTCTACGCATGGTCTCAGGGATCCATCTTTCTTCTTTACAAAGAATATGGGTGCCCCTGCAGGAGATGAAGAGGGGCGTATGAAGCCCTTGGCTAGATTTTCGTCTATGTACTCTTTTAAAGCCTTCAGCTCGGGCCCCGCCAGGGGGTAGATCTTACCAAAAGGTATCTCTGCTCCAGGCAATAATTCAATTGGACAATCATATGGACGGTGAGGAGGAAGCTGGTCAGCGTTCTTCTTGTCACATAAATCCACATAGTCCTGGTATACAGCTGGTAGTTCAGGGACTGACATGGTTCCTTTAGGAACAGAGCAAGCTGAAACTTTTGGACTCATCTGTTTCTCTGGAAAGTGTAATTCCTTGGTCTCCCAGTTAATGGTAGGATTCTGAGCCTGCAGCCATGGTAGCCCTAGAATAATGGGAAAGTGAGGAGAAGATATAAGCATAAAGGACAGTTTCTCTTGATGATCTTTACCCATAAGAACCTTTAAAGGCTCTGTTTCCTGATCCACTGGTCCAGAGGTCAGCAGGGAGCCATCCACAGTTTCCATCTGTACTGGAGTAGCCTTCTTCACTGAACGTATTCCCTGTTTCAGAGCAAAGGAGACATCCATAAAATTTCCACTTGCACCTGAGTCGATCATAGCAGAGCTAGACACCCAGGCTGAGTCAACCCAGAGTTTGATGGAAAGAAAACAGTGAGAAGTTGTTTTTTTTACAACTCAGCTGGGACACCGCTGAGGAAACTTGAAAGATGGCAGCATTTACACAGTCAACGTCCTCAGAGGTAACGGAGTTTAAGTCCGAGAAATCAAGATCTGTTGCTGCAGATCTCTCTGGAGCTGAGGCTCGGACCTGACAGATCCCCTCTCGCAACACTCACAATGAATGAGTGCTGCAGTAGTCTTGCGAGAACGGCTGGGGCAGTTAATAATAAAGTGCCCTGACTTACCACAATAAAAACATAGATTCTCCTTAAAACGATGTTCCTTGCGTGCATCACTAACCCGTCGTAGTAAAGAGTCTACCTGCATGGGTTCAGGTTCAGGTTCCCGTGTAAACCTATTCAAAGGTTCCTTAGCTGGAGAGGAAGGTAGGAAAAGGTTAGTACGATTGCTTTCGAACCATCTCTCTTGCCTGCGTTCAGTTAAACGAGTATCAATACGGATGCAGTAGTTAATAAAGTCACCTAACGCAGTGGGAGGGTCGGCACGAGCAAGTTCATCCTTAATCAGTGGGGATAACCCCTTTCGAAAAATAGATTTTTTGGCGGAATTGTCCCAGGTGGTATCAAGGGCCCATCTCCTGAAATCCAAGGCATATTCAGCTACCGAGTGCTTACCTTGGCGCAAAGCTAACATGGCTGCTTCAGCTGTTGCACCTCGATTGGGGTCATCAAACACCTGCCCCATGGCTGAAATAAAATCATCAAGGTGATTCAAACAATCATCCTCAGTCTCAATCAGAGGGTTTGCCCACATCAAAGCCTTGTTGGTAAGCAACATAATTATAGTAAGCACCTTAGATCGTTCAGTAGGAAATTGTGAAGCATGTGCAGAAAAAAAAAGATTGCATTGATTAATAAATCCCCTGAATTTCTCACGTTCACCGCCAAAACGAAAAGGGGGCAACTTGAGAATCCCAGCACTCGGGGCTACGGCAGGAGCCTGGACTCGTTCCTCTAGAACCTCAATCCTGGCTCGCAAATCCTGGGTAGTCTGTCCAACCACTTGCAAATTGTGATTATTTAGGTCCTGAAGATTTGTAAAACGGGTCTTTATATTCTGCAAATCTGCAAGGATATTATCAGTCACTCCGCAAAGTTCCTTTATGCGGGCCTCCATTTTCCAGATCTTTTAAGACAGGATACTGGAAGAAGAGGAAAAAAAAAAAAACAATAGTGTTCACCTGTGGCAACACTGAAGAAAGAAAAAACTTTAAGGGAACTGCTCACCTGGAATGGTTGTGAGAAGTCACAACCACTATCATCACAGAAAGCTTTCAACCAGACATCTGATATCCAGAGTTTCAGCAGACAAAAAGAGAAGAGAAAAAAAAAAAAAAAACAATAGTGTTTATCTGTGATAACACTGCAGAAAAAAAAAAACTTAAGGGAATTGCTCACCTGGAATGGTTGTGAGAAGTCACAACCACTGTCATCACAGAAAGTACAACCGGACATCCGATATCCACAGTACAGCAGACAAGCCTTTCCAGACCCAGCAGACACTAACGTTTGGCTTCAGAATCTTGTAATGTATGTGGTACAGTTCATATAGCGTCTTGTGCTTGGGTGCGATGAAAATACTTGAGACACAGGTTGATAAAGAAAGTCTTGTATTGCTTCATACAAATTGGCAAAAATAAACACACAGGTTGCAAACACAGAAGCAGGAGACACAGCAGGCCAGAGTAATCTAAGCTCAGCAATAACTCTCCACAACAGATTCAGATCTTCTTCTATGTTACCGCAAGTCCATGCAAACGTGAGGCTCTCAAGAGCAGAGTTCAGAGTCCACAAGTGCTTCAGAGTTCCTCAGTAGGAATGGCTGGAGTACAAGGTCCAAGGCTTCAGGAGTCAGAACACAGGTTCACTGCAGGCTAGATTCTGAAGCACTGATTGCTCAGCTGTGGCTGTTTAAGAAGCAAACGGAGAGAATCAGGGCGGGAACATGCAAGCTGGAAAACTCCATTTTGACTGAGGGCAAGATAGCAGCAGCAAAACAGAAAGCAAAATGGCCGACGAACAAACTGAGTTTCAGAAACAGATACACAGAACCTTACAAAGGGACCCGCTGGTTCTACATCTCAGATACACAGGAATTCATTTTCATCCATATCATCGGTAGATGATGAACCTGCACATGGTAGTCATTCTGGTACCATACAACATGAATTTACGGGCCCAAATAGATTTGTCACGCAGAGATATAAAACTTATACAAAACGGAAGACAACTCCTCCACAGTCACGTGATAAGAAGTTAAAAACTAACAACCTAGAGGTAATAAATCTATCTAGCCACTCATTGACACCGACACAAATTGAGGTGCTGGGTCTGGGTTTAACCTTTTCTCCCACTAATAAATTTGAATTCTTTTCAGTAATGAAGGACCTACAACTGTTTCTAAGGAAGGTAATCCTCCGGAAATTACATTTTAAACCAGGCATGATCATGGTCTGGATACTACTGCGGAGCAATCTGAGTTGTCCATCTTGGAGGAATTGGAAAGGGAAGGCCTCCCCAACACTCCAGGTATCTTCCCGGCTTCTATCTGTCCCAAGTCCACCACCTTCCCTCCCTTTTCTCTGTGCCCCAGGTTGACATATTCAACAGATTAGTTCTGGAGGAATTCAAAACCATACCAGACCAATGGAGGGGCGATAATCTTACTAGAACACAGAGAGAGGCACTTAAACAATTGAGGTCTTTGAAAGATATTGTTATCAAACCTGCCGATAAGGGGGGGAATGTGGTGGTTTGGCCGGCAGAGAAGTATGAAAGGGAAGCTTTTAGACAGCTTAGAGACAAGGAGGCCTACAGCCTTCTCCCAAATAATCCTGTTAAATCCTTCTCGACTACACTTGCATATATTCTGGAGGAAGCCTTCAGTTTGGGTATTATCCCGAAGAAAATTCTGGATGGCTTAACTGTGTCTTGTCCAGTGGTCCCCACCTTCTACTTGCTCCCGAAAATCCATAAAGATCCATTGGAACCCCCGGGCGTCCTATTGTCTCTGCATAGGAGGGCTGTGTGACCCTATTTGCAAATTCATTGAATACTATCTACATCCGATTGTGGAGACTCTGCCCTCCTATGTCAGAGACACTACGTACGTCCTGAGGAAGATGAATGGTGTTATATTAGAGCCAGGTATGACGTTAGTCACGGCTGACCTTGAGTCTCTGTACACCAGCATCAATCATGAGGATGGGCTACAAGCAGTACAGTTTTTTCTGGACATGGGGGATCTTGATCTTCCTCTGCGCTCCCTGATCATGGAACTACTGGAGTACATCTTGACCCATAATTATTTTACATTCAAAGACAGATTTTACTTGCAGAAGCGGGGTACTGCGATGGGGGCGGCGTGTGCGCCATCCTATGCTAACCTTTTCCTAGGGTACTGGGAGAGGGAGCTTTTTGGGGGTGGTGCACACGCCTCCTCCTCTCAGGTCATTTGTTGGTATAGATATATCGACGACATTCTGTTTGTCTGGCAGGGCCCGGGCCTGCTCTTCAGGAGTTTATCGATGCACTAAATGAGAACCAATTTAACATCAAATTGACTCTAAATCTTCACAAGAAAGTATTGAATTCCTAGATATTCATATCATAGTTTCAGATGATGGCACAGTATTGACGGATGTGTACCGGAAGGAGACATCCGTCAATGCATTATTACATGCTTCATCCGCTCATACAGCAGCTACTATCCGTGCCATTCCTACGGGCCAGTTCCTTAGGATGAAACGTATTTGTGCAACCGATGAATTCTTTGAGGGGCGGTCCCGGGACCTTTCCAGACGGTTCCATGATCGGGGATACAGTACAACAATCAAACGTGGCTATTTAAGAGCCAAGAATACATCGAGGAATCAACTACTTGTTTCCAACAATAAACAGAGGGATTCGAATCCACCCATCAGATTCATTTCTACCTTCAATAATAGGTGGGTACAGATTAGGCAAATTTTGACTGGACATTGGCCTATTCTTCGCTCAGATCCCATTTTGAGGGACATATTACCAGAGCGCCCACTCCTCACAGCCAGGAGATCTCCGAATCTCGGGGACCTCCTGATGAGGAGTCATTATGTAGCCGGCCCGTCCCATTATTTTGGTGCTGGTGTGCAGAGACAAGGATGTTTCCCGTGTGGCTCGTGCCTGGCGTGCAGGAATATCTGCGGTACATCCACTTTTGGAAATAGAGAGAGAGGTGGGGGCTACCGGATCAGACACTACATCTCCTGTAGTACTTGTTTCATCATTTATTTGGCTACCTGCCCCTGTGGTCTGAGTTATGTGGGCCTCACCTCACGTGAGTTCCGCATCAGAGTCAGGGAGCACATCCGGGAGGTCAATGCCGCCAGAGAGGCAACTGACATTAGTGCCCTCAAAACGATCCCTAGACATTTCAGATTTCGCCATGGGTGCGACCCAACGGGCCTCAAATTTGTTGGTATTGACCGACTTCATGTCGGCATTAGAGGTGGTGATATGAAGCGCACGCTGGCGCAACTGGAATGTCGATGGATCACCACTCTTAACACCATGTCCCCAAAGGGACTGAATGAGAAACTATCCTTCGCTTGTTTTTTATAGGATCAATTTTTTGGGATCATACTGTTTTCTTTTTTAGAGTGCTGTTTTTAATTTTAATATGTTTATGTCTTTAGACACAATGAAATACATGCTGTCGTTCTGTTGATACATATATCCATGATGGGACCATCGGATATGCAATCTATACTGTATTCAGGATATGGAAACATTACTGAACTGATGTGACTTAACAACGCAGCATTTGATACTCAGGAATCTAGTGGCATTTGACCTAATCTCCAGGAAATTATGGACTTCTGATACCTGAGATGTATATTTGATATAATTATTCTGATTGTATTTTGCTCACACTGTTCCCGATCGGCTACATATTTTGGGGAGATTAATCTGCATGCTCTTTTGCTATTATTTTTGTTTTTATTATTATTTTTTGTTATTTTTATTTCCACATTTTTTTGCTTTAATTATTTGATACTATTTGTTTCAATCAGTCTCATTGCTCCCCCCACTCTTTTAAATCTCCCATCATGAGCCCAACCTGTTTCCCTTAAGATTGCCATTAACCAAAACGGTTCCCATTGTGATGCGCATGCGTGGGCGGCAGCAGTGATCCGTCCCACTAAAGGCCTCCTCCAAGATGGCGGCGGGGTCCTGACGTCACAGGAAGTTTTTCCTCGACCCACGCCGCCATCGGAGCGCCGGAAGTGGTGCGGTTATCGCTCCTGTGTCGGCCCTCACATGCGCTCGTTCAGGATGGGTAATTACTATAATTATTTTTATCACCTGGACGGTTCAATATATATATATGTTTGGCACCACTCTCCACACTGCCCCCCGAGGAAGCTAGTCATAGCGAAACGTGCGTCGGGACACGTTCCTGGTGTCACATTGTCCATACATGGGTAAGCACTTATGCACTTTATGGGATATTATACACGATGAATTCTAAATAGTATCTATTGAGATGCATGCAAACTTTTTTGCGCCATGGAATATGGTAAACGTTTTATGTGATTGTACAACAAGGGTCTGCACCTCATGATTACATGTTGCTGCTGTATTACAATACAGGGACACACACTATTTATGTGTATACGCCAATTTTTGGCACTTTCCCGATTGAGATGTGGCTCCCATGTTTGCATTTAATCATATATATGTAATTACTTTTGATTATACACTTTTGTCGGACCTTACATCCAATTTAGTGTGCTATTCAATGCGTACCAGGTTCTGTTTTGCTCTGTCACCGATACTATCATCCATGTACATTCATTGTTGTTATGTTTTATCAGATTTTCTTCAATAAAAATATATTTTTATATTCACAAGAAAATATTGACATTTATTGTTGGGCTTGAGGCTCTGGTATTTCGTGTTTTCTGCAGGTGTATATAGTGTAGGGGAAAATTGAAATCTCCTTATATATTTCTGGAGTCACACACAGATATTTAGTATGTATTTGTCCGTGATCCCAGCCGGTACACGGTAGTATTTGAGGAGCGTACAGCTCTATACGGTGTGGGAAAAAATGAATGCTCGGTAACTGCAGAAAAAAAGAATAAAAGTATTTGTGCTGTGTAAAAAGCAGTCTGCACAGCAGTGTACACACAGCAATACAGCTAGCAGGCAGCCTACTAACCAGCACTGCTGCACACAAGAAAATCCTCCCCTGTCACTGCACACTAACTGTACAGCACAATTGCTATCAGCACTAGCACAGAAGAACTTCTCTTTACAGCCCTAACTCTCTCCCTACTGATAAACAGCGTCAGCAACCTCTCCCTACTGTTAAGATTGGCAGAAGTAAAATGGCGGTCAGGGCTTTTATAGCCACTATGACGCCCCCTCAAAGCAAGCCAATCACTGCAATGCCCCTCTCTAAGATAGTGGTGGACGATGCCCATGTCATCTCGTTGCCCATAGTGTACGTCCTTGCTCATTGGCTGAAGAAAGGCGCCTGCAAGCATTATGGGAAAACTTACTTTGGCACTCGGGTCGACGATCGCATGGCCGACTTCACGCTATGGTCGGGTTTCGATCGGCGAAACAAGTCTTTGGCGAAAGTCGGAGACTTTTGAATCTGACCGACCTGTTTCGCTCAACTCTATTTACGATTTCCTGCATCACTTTTCCAAGTCTCCTATGACTTTTCTCATCAGATTTCAGGGAACCTGAATGAAGCCTTCCACAAAGCCCAGCTGACTCTGAGCTTTCCTCGCATGCTCCAGACATCGAGTGGCTTCTGTATTTCTCAACAGGATCATCTGTTTTGTGCGGAGGCATTGTAGGTGCATGTCCCTCAGGATTGCCACCAGCTTCACTGTAACTTCCCTAGTTGACAGTATGACTAACTGCTGAGTCTCTGGTGCCCAGTGCACTCTACACGCTTCTACTGCTTTCTTAAACACCTCATGTCCATCCTCACTGGCATACGCTTCTCAATTGTCTTTGGTACCTCTATCTCACACTTGAAGAACGAAGTCTCACTCTCTTCATGGAGGGACGTGTTCCCACTTTTCCTCAGACATTTCCATCAAGACATCTTCCCTGACCGGGTGATTGCCTTGTTCAGCTGTTAGCGCAAACTCTTCCTGAGCTTTACACTCTTCAAGACTACTCGCCAAGATGGGCATATGCAGCTTCGCCTCGTTACCACACTGGCACTGTCACTAAGTTTGCGACCACCAACTCCTTCTCTTGTAGAAGTCCTCCTAATGATTGTCTGAGCGCCTCCATATTTTCCAATATGGCCTTGTTCATGGTTTGACACATTGACAGGTGACCTCTGAGCTCCGAAACTTCATTCTCTAGCTCATCCACCCTGTGCTCAGCCGCTTGTCTCAGGACCCTTTCTCGTTCGATATGCTCTTTCACTGTCTCTTTAAGCATCTCTGTTTCATGATTCTGTTCTCTTTTGGCCAACAAGTGTCATACCATAACTTCTTTAGTTATATTTTCAGAGGGGCCAGCTTGCCCACCCACACTTTGAGTCTTCAGAGTTCTACCTGTTCCTTCATCAACAGGTTCCACTTTCCCTGGGGTCTTCCATCTATCACCTTCAACCACCTCTATGGTCTCTGCTGGGCTCTGCGAAGAATCACTATTCTCGCTCCCAGACTCCAAACCCACATTTTCCTTAGCTTTTTGTTCTTGCGCTTGTTAGGGTTCGAGTTCCCGCTGCTGCACAAGGGGAGTCTCGAACCAGCCCCGCTGCGGTCTCCCATTCATCTCCGGCCGCAGTGGAGCCTGCTCTGTAGAGACGTCGGTCCAAGCGTCTTGCCCACTCCAGTACTGTGCAGTGACTTGCTGCTGCCTTTCCTGGATCTGCTATTATAGCCAGTGCTGGAGCAGACGTCTTTGGGACAAAGTCCTGTGTTTTCCCTTCTGAGCATGCCCAGAGTGAGATCTCTCATTGGAGATCAGGGGTCACATGCTCAGGTACTGCAGCAGCTCCTATTGGTCTGCCAGGAAGGTCCTGTGACTACTGTTGTTCTGGAACAAGCTTCATTGGTCCTTGTTTCTGGCAGGTCCTGTAGCTGTTACTATAAAAGGGTAGCATGGCTGGGCCGCCATGCGCTAATATCAACCATTGTACAGTCATGGCCAAAAGTTTTGAGAATGACACAAATATTATATTTTCACATGATCTGCTGCCCTCTGGTTTTATGTGTGTTTGACAGATGTTTTTATCACAGACAGAAATATAATTGCAAACATATGAGTAACAAAAGCTTATATTGACAGTTAGAATGAGTTAATGCAGCAAGTTAATATTTGCAGTGTTGACCCTTCTTCTTCAGGACCTCTGTAATTCTCCATGGCATGCTCTCAATCAACTTCTGGACCAAATCCTGACTGATAGCAGTCTATTCTTGCACAATCAATGCTTTCATTTTGTCAGAATTTTTAGGTTTTTGTTTGTCCACCCGTCTCTTGATGATTGACCACAAGTTCTCAATGGGATTAAGATCTGGGGAGTTTCCAGGCCATGGACCCAAAATCTCTATGTTTTGTTCCCTGAGCCATTTAGTTATCACCTTTGCTTTATGGCAAGGTGCTCCATCATGCTGGAAAAGGCATTGTTGATTGCCAAACTGCTCTTGGAGGGTTGGGAGAAGTTGCTCTTGGAGGACATTCTGGTACCATTCTTTATTCATGGCTGTGTTTTTAGGCAAGACTGTGAGAGAGCCGATTCCCTTGGCTGAGAAGCAACCCCTCACATGAATGGTTTCAGGATGCTTAACAGTTGGCATGAGACAAGACTGGTGGTAGCGCTCACCTTGTCTTCTCCGAATGAGGCGTTTTCCTGATGTCCCAAACAATCCAAAAGGGGATTCATCAGAGAAAATAACTTTACCCCAGTCCTCAGCAGTCCACTGCCTGTACCTTTTGCAGAAAATCAGTTTGTTCATGATGTTTTTTCTGGAGAGAAGTGGCTTCTTTGTTGCCCTCCTTGAGACCAGGCCTTGCTCCAAGAATCTCCGCCTCACAGTGCGTGCAGATGCACTCACACCTGCCTGCTGCCATTCCTGAGCAAGCTCTGCACTGCTGGTAGCCCGATCCCGCAGCTGAAACACTTTTAAGAGACGGTCCTGGCGCTTGCTGGTCTTTCTTGGGCGCCCTGAAGCCTTTTTTGCAACAATGGAACCTCTCTCCTTGAAGTTCTTGATGATGCGATAGATTGTTGACTGAGGTGCAATCTTTCTAGCTGCGATACTCTTCCCTGTTAGGCCATTTTTGTGCATTGCAATGATGACTGCACGTGTTTCTTTAGAGATAACCATGGTTAACAGAAGAGAAACAATGATGCCAAGCACTAGCCTCCTTTTAAAGTGTCCAGTGGTGTCATTCTTACTTAATCATGACAGATTGATCTCCAGCCATGTCCTCATCAACACCCACACCTGTGTTAATGGAGCAATCACTGAAAAGAGGTTAGCTGGTCCTTTTAAGGCAGGGCTGCAATGATGTTGAAATGTGTTTTGGGGGATAAAGTTCATTTTCTAGCCAAATATTGACTTTGCAAGTAATTGCTGTTAAGCTGATCACTCTTTATAACATTCTGGAGTATATGCAAATTGCCATTAGAAAAAGTGAAGCAGTAGACTTTGTAAAAATTAATATTTGTGTCATTCTCAAAACTTTTGTCCATGACTGTATGCTATGCGCCAGTGTGGTTTGTGTGTGTGGTTAGGGACCCGGCTGAAATAAGCCACTAGAATACCGACTTAATCGGTGAGGAGTTTGGTGTGCTAGCTGGTCAGGGTCGGCGTCCTAGATGCCCTAGATTACCGGCATAACCGGTGAGGAGTTTTGATTGCCGTATTCAGGGTCTGGCGTTCAGACGCCATAGATTGCGGGTGACTCCCGCGAAGGACATTAGCACATGATCACGCTTTATGTACGCTTAGCACTTAACTGTGTACCTGAGAGCCTGACAGGACACAGCACTTTTTCTCAGCGGCCCTGTGACGTAACAGGGTTCGCTTTCAACGCTAGACAGCGCCCTAGCGTGTTTTCTTTGCGACTCAGTTGTGTTTAGTGAGTTCGCACACATCGCCATATAGCGCTGCGGCTCTCCTTCTAGCGGCTCTGTGGAGTAACAGAGTTCGCACTTATTGCCACAGCGCATTACGGCGTTTATGTTGGCTACTCTGCGGGATAACAGAGTTTGCTTCTTACTCCATTTTACTAGCAGCAGGCTCCGCCTGCACGGTGGACCCCGGGCTGCGAACGCACCTCTCCACATCTTATATTTGGTGCATTCCGCAGACCCTAACAGCGCTTCCTTCTCGCCAATCTGAGCTTTGACTGCCGAGAGCTCAGACTCCAGGCGATGCACCTGTTCCAGCTGCGCAGAGTTGGTGACTTCTATACCCGACACCTTCAACCTTTCTTAAGGCTCTGCCCGGTCACCCTTAGGTACCTCTCAACTCTTTGTAACTTCTGAGAACTCCACACTCTCCAGCTCTTCAGCATCAGCTTCTCTGGAACCTGCACCTTGAGGAGCACTGTCGTTCCACTGTGTCAGTGCTTCTGACAGCACAACATTGCATTAAACCCTAGCGGTTGCAATTGGCGATGACTCTTCGCTTTCCTTCCCGACCTCTTCAGTGTCTGGAAGAGAAACCACATCTTAAACAAAAGCACAAATCACTGCTTTTCCTTTATTCATATCTTCACAAGGTACAACTGGTTCAACCTCTTTGCACCCTTTACATCTCCGGCGACGGGAGGACTTGCCATTTGTACCGGGGTCAACCTTACTTCACTCTTTTCCCCTTGTGTCATCGTCTGAATGGGAGACATCCCTACTCAGTCTGTCATCCTGGAACCAGTAGTCCCCATTTCTAACAGTCATATCTTCTGGTATGGTTGCCACCGTCATGTCACTAAGTTGGACCTGTCCACCATTTTCCTTGGTCACACCTAATTTAGGACTGTCAACTCTAGGGGGGTACATTCTCTACATTATTATCAGTCATCCTGTGGTACATGTCATGTGACATTAGGTCCGCATGTTGGGCAGATGCAAACTTCCCTATGGTCACCCCGACGTCTGACCCGTCAATTTTTGGAGGTGTTACTGACTTCATGTATGTGACCCCATCATGAGTGAGTCCTCCATCCTCCTGCTGCAGAAAAATTTCCTTCTCCCACACGTCTGAGAACAGCTTAGAGTCTCGGCCTATTATTACCAGGCAAGATAATTTCGGGACTATAGCGGCATCCTGTCCTGTACTGTCCCAGGCCGTCTCGAGGATCACCCTGGCCACTGGATAGTCCTTAGTGACCCCATGGATGCAAGTGACCTCAACCTTCCTATTGGGTTTTACAAATCCCTTGGGAGCAACCCTCACTAGAGTCACTGAGCTTCCAGCATCGACCAGTCCGACCATATCCTCTCTGAACATCTGCAGGGCACACACATGTATCCTCCTGCTGGGTGGGTAGATCATATAGCAAACTGGACATACATAGTACAATTTCCCCTGGCAACAGTCTGGCTGTGCCACCCCTTTAACTTTGGGATGTTCTGCACTCTTTTAGGTAACTACCATTTCCCAGGACTTCGCCCCTTTGGGTGATTATCCCCTTTAGGGCCACCATACACTTTTGGGATTCCTCCCCCATTTAGGGACACCACTCCTCTCTTGGGTACGCCCCGATGACTCCCCACGGCCTCCTCAGTCCCCAGTTTGCACAGTACCGATATCTCGCTGGGCCTGCACTGGCCCTTTAAAAGTTTGTACGACCTGTACCACCGATGTCCTCTTACGACACATCACCAGCTCCTGCCTGCAGTGTCACAGCTCCTGCTGCAGCCACTGGCTCTCCTGGCACCTCCAGCTGCTAATCACACGCCGTTGCTGCTACTACTCCTGCAGCCACTCTGCAAGGCTCTGCACCACTCTTCCAGGCTCTGTCTGGCTCTGCAAGGCTCTGCACGGCTCTGCAAGGCTCTGTACAATGAGGCTCCGCACTGCTCTGCATGACTCTGCATGGCTCCACATTGCTCTGCACCTCTCTGCATGGCTCTGCATCACTCTGCCAAGCTCTGCACGGTTTCAGGTGGCTCTGCGGACCTCCAGACGGCTCCAACTAACTTCGTAACTCCGCCGAGTTACCGCCAGAAGCTTGTAATCTTCGTGGAACCTCCGATCCACAGCAAGCTGTCTTGCTAAATTTTTTGTGGACCCACTGATCCACAGCAGTCACCTCCACACATGCTTCCTGGACCGTTGCCTGCAGTCTAGCACCATAGGTAAGATAGCACTTATTGAGTGTATTGGGGGACACTCGCTTGGCAACAGGATAAACACAGACAGGCATGGTTTTTCACACAGTCTATCCGGTTTATTTCCAAAGTATAAACCACAACACGAACAGTCCATTACATACATCAATGGAACATAATAAACACTGATAGTCTGTTTCAATGGCAGATACTTCTCTGCTGTTATTATAACCCCCTTGTCTGGAGTTACCTTCTTGGAGCCCTTGTTCCACACACTAACTCCTGTCAGTCCTCTCTCCTAGGGAAGCTGCCTCACTGGGTTCACTGTCCTTGCAACCAGTGCACTCCCGAAAGTTCCAGACCCTCAGAAGGACAGTAGCTTCCCCAACTGCAGTGCTGTCACAGACTCTGCACATACATGGTCTCACCTTCTGCTCTTCAGTAATCCAGTCCATGCACAGGACCCTCCAACACAGAGACCATTCAGGTACACAGTCTCACCATGTGCATTTCAGGAAGTCTGTCCATTCGTGGGACCTTCCAACACACAGGCCTTCCAGGACCTTACATCACAGACCATGTGACCAAAATCACATTCACATTATGTAGCTGTAACCACCCCCATAGGTTGGAGGTGTGTGTAGTTAGCCAGTCCCGCCCAGCTCTCCGGCTAACCCTGTAAGCCTCACTTATAAAATAAAACAAAGCTCGTAGAACTACAGGTCCCAGAGCAACATTTCTGGCTTAGAGTGCAAAGGACCTCCCCTCTGTGACACATACCATCTATTAACCACAATTCCGGTCACTGTCTCACAATATATATTTATACTGTATATACTAACAGTAAAAAGAATACAGTATATACCACTAAATGAACTCAATTCAAAATGGCACCTATCACCATGTTTCACTTTGGTTAATGATATAAGCGGTATTAGAAATGTTCTAGGACGAAATCTAGAAGTGAGACACTTAATAATGTTAGCCTACAATGTGTTCGAAAGAAAACAGTCACAAGTATTAAATTTTAAAACTATAGTGTTTCTACATCATAAATCGCATTGCAGGAAGAAAGTTTCATTGCTAAGCCCCACTGCCTAAAACTTTTTATCAGAGACGCTGAGCTGCATATAGCTGATTACATCAATTACTTTTCCGAACATGATTGTGATCCCACCGCTGCTTCACTGGATCAGCAAATAGAAAGTAGTCTCCGCGCAAATGGCATTTTTATAACCTTGGCAAAATGATACCGCTGCTGATGAAACTCAGCCACCTAGAGAGTGAGATATAGGAAATATGATACATAACTAACAAGAAGAATAATCTTCTAAATTGAAAGCCATAATGTTTGCTGTTAAAACTAAATATTAAGTGGGTATTCAGTGTCTATGAGACTCCTGAGGATGCTAACTTAGCTGGATATGGAGATCATATTAGGAAATCTGATTACATTTTTTGCAATTCAACCTAGAAAATGAGTGGTTTTATTGAACAAAAAAAAAATACAATGTGTAGATGAAGCGCACAGATGGATTCTTGAAGCTGCATCAGTCTGAATGTTCATTACGAATAGATGCAAGAATACCCTTGAATATGTTTTCCCGATTAATGTTTCCTATGTTTCTGGGAACTTATGCTCAGATTTTTGAATTGATCTAGCTTTCCAATTATAAATTGGAAATTGAGAGAGTTAAGGACTCCCTTGAAATGTAATGACAGTCAAATATTTTGCTGCTTCAGAAGAGGACAGTAGCATGAAACTTGATTTTTTGTTTGCCATTGCGCTCCACTAAAAGGAAAAGACAGCAATGCAGAGCAAATGAATTCATCCTGGACACAGAAGGGCAGTCTCAGGAACAGTGGTGAGGAAGGATAGTAAATGAACAATGTTATTGAAAATGAGTATACTGTACAGACCAAAAGTTTGGACACACCTTCTCATTCAAAGATTTTTCTGTATTTTCATGAGTATAAAAATTGTAGAATCACACTGAAGGCATCAAAACTATGAATTAACACATGTGGAATTATACATTACACTTTACAAAAAAGTGTGAAACAACTGAAAATATGTCTTATATTCTAGGTTCTTCAAAGTAGCCACCTTTTACTTTGATTACTGCTTTGCGCGCAGAAATTTACAAAATCAGCAAGGGATCAAATACTTATTTCCCCACTGTACCTGCAATATACAGTACAGACCAAAACTTTGGACACACCTTCTCATTCAAAGAGTTTTCTGTATTTTCATGGCTATGAAAATTGTAGAATCACACTGAAGGCATCAAAACTATGAATGTGGAATTATACATTACACTTTACAAAAAAGTGTGAAACAACTGAAAATATGTCTTATATTCTAGGTTCTTCAAAGTAGCCACCTTTTGCTTTGATTACTGCTTTGCACGCAGAAAAGGTGAACAGATGGACTCTACATGCCTGGTTCCCAGCGTGAAGCATGGAGAAGGTGGTGTGATGGTGTGGGGGTGCTTTGCTGGTGACATTGTTGGGGATTTATTCAAAGTTGAAGCGATGAGCTGTCCAGCTCACCCCAAACCATCTCGATTTGGTTCAGGTCTGGTGACTGTGGAGGCCAGGTCATCTGGCGTAGCACCCCAACACTCTCCTTCTTAGTCAAATAGCCCTTACAAAGTCTGGAGGTGTGTTTGGGGTCATTGTCCTGTTGAAAAATAAATGATGGTCCAACTAAACGCAAACCGGATGGAATAGCATGCCTCTGCAAGATACTGTGGTAGCCATGCTGGTTCACTATGCCTTCAATTTTGAATAAATCCCCAACAGTGTCACCAGCAAAGCACCCCCACATCATCACACCACCTCCTCCATGCTTCATGGTGGGAACCAGGCATGTAGAGTCCATCCGTTCACCTTTTCTGCGTGCAAAGCAGTAATCAAAGCAAAAGGTGGCTACTTTGAAGAACCTAGAATATAAGACATATTTTCAGTTGTTTCACACTTTTTTGTAAAGTGTAATGTATAATTCCACATTCATAGTTTTGATGCCTTCAGTGTGATTCTACAATTTTCATAGCCATGAAAATACAGAAAACTCTTTGAATGAGAAGGTGTGTCCAAAGTTTTGGTCTGTACTGTATATTGCAGGTACAGTGGGGAAATAAGTATTTGATCCCTTGCTGATTTTGTAAATTTGTCCACTGATAAAGTCAATCATTTTAAAGGTAGGTTAATTTTAAAATTGAGAGATAGAATATCAAAAATAAAATCCAGAAAATCACATTATATAAATCATATAATTTATTTTCATTTTGCAGTGGGAAATAAGTATTTAATCCCCTACCAACCATTAAGAGTTCTGGCTCCTACAGACCAGTTAGACGTTCCTAATCAACTCATTACTTGCATTAAAGACAGCTGTCTTACATAGTCACCTTTATAAAAGACTCCTGTCCACAGACACAATTAATCAGTCAGACTCTAACCTCTACAACATGGGCAAGACCAAAGAGCTTTATAAGAATGTCAGGGACAAAATCATAGACCTGCACAAAGCTTGAATGGGCTACAAAACCATAAGTAAGTGGCTGGGTGAGAAGGAGACAACTGTTGGTGCAATAGTAAGAAAATGGAAGCAATACAAAATGACTGTCAATCGACATCGATCTGGGGCACCATGCAAAATCTCACCTCGTGGGAAATCCTGAGGAAGGTGAGAGATCAGCCTAAAATTACACAGGATGAATTTGTTAATGATCTCAAGGAAGCTGGAATCACAGTCACCAAGAAAACCATTGGTAACACATTATGCCATAAAGGTTTAAAATCCTGCAGTGCCCGCAAGGTCCCCTGCTCAAGAAGGCACATGTGCAGGCCCGTCTGAAGTTTGCCAATGAACATCTGGATGATTCTGTGAGTGATTGGGAGAAGGTGCTGTGGTGAGATGAGACAAAATTGGGGTCTTTAGCATTAACTCAACTCGCCGTGTTTGGAGGAAGAGAAATGCTGCCTATGACACAAAGAACACCATCCCTGCTGTCAAGCATGGAAGTGGAAACATAATGTTTTGGGGTTGCTTCGCTGCTAAGGGCACAAGACTACTTCACTGCATCAATGGGAGAATGGATTGAGCCATGTACCGTAAAATCCTGAGTGACAACCTCCTTCCCTCCATCAGGACATTAAAAATGGGTCGTGGCTGGGTCTTCAGCAAGACAATAACCCAAAACATACAGCCAAGGCAACAAAGGAGTGGCTCAAAAAGAAGAACATTAACCCCTTAACATCCAATGATGGACATAGTTCACCATTGGACCCCTCGCCACCTGGTGGTCGGCGCTCATAGCAAGTGAGCATTTCTGATACATAGAGCAGAGCTGCAGCCCTGCTCTATGTATCAGAGGTGATCGGACAAGTGTAGCTTCAAGTCACCCATAGAGACAAGTGAAGCAAGTAAAAAGCAAACAAAATGGTTTTAAAAATTTAAAAAAAATAAAAAAATAAAAGGTCAAATCACCCCACTTTCGCCCCATTCAAATAAAACAATAAAAAAAATCAAATATACATATATTTGCCATTGCCGCATTCAGAATCGCCCGATCTATGAATATATAAAAATAATTAATCTAATCGGTAAATGGAGTAGCGAGGAAAAAAAATCGAAATGCCAGAATAGCGTTATTTTTGTCGCTGTAAAGTTGCAATAAAATGCAATAACGGGCGATCAAAAGAATTGTATCTGCATCAAAATGGTATCAATAAAAATGTCAGATCATCTCGCAAAAAATAAGCCCTCAACCAACCCCAGATCCCGAAAAATGGAGACGCTATAAGTCTCGGAAAATGGCAACTTTTTTTTTTTTTTCACCACTTAGATAAAAAAAAACCTAGACATATTGGGTGTCTATGAACTCGTAAAGAGCAGGAGAATCTTAATGGCAGGTCAGTTTTAGCATTTAGTGAACCTAGTAAAAAAGCCAAACAAAAACCAAGTGTGGAATTGCACTTTTTTTGCAATTTCACCGCACTTGGAATTTTTTCCCGTTTTCTGTTACACGACATGGTAAAACCAATGGTGTCATTCAAAATTACAACTCATCTCGCAAAAATCAAGCCCTCACATGTCTCTGAGAATAAGGGAAGCAAAAAATGAAAATGCAAAACCAAAAAATAACCCTGGTCTTTAAAAGGTTAAGGTCATGAAGTGGCCTAGTCAGTAGAGTTGAGCGATACTTTCCGATATCCAAAAGTATCGGAATCGGAATGGTATCGCCGATACCCCAAAAATATTGGCGATACCCGATACCGATACCGGAAATCCAATGTAAGTCTAAGGGAACAAAATATCGGAATTAAAAAAAGCCCATTCTTGCCTTGTAGGTTAATTGTACATGAAGGAAAACAACAAAGAGTAATGTAGAATGTATTGGGGGAGGTTGAGGAGACATTAAAGGCATAGATGTTTAACCCAATCAAATGGAATAGCATTAATATTTTTTTTTTTAAAGATGTTCGGATTGACAAAGAAATTGACAATGTTGTTAACGTTTTTTCTATTTTGGCAAATATGTATGTTTCACAACTTCCATGCTCTTCACCTTTTTAACTTTTGACACACTTTCTCCTTCATAATCTTCAGCAGCATCATCTTTTTCATCAAATTTTCTTCATCTTCACCTTCATCTTCTTCTTAAACTTCTTGCTATTCATCTTTTTGTTAACATTACTCATATTGTAGTGCCTTTGCCGATGATGTATTGCTAAGTTTATCAGACCCCATTACATCCCTCAAAGCAGTAATGTCACTTCTTCAGCGCTATGGGGAAGTTTCCAATTTTAAAATTAATGTCTCTAAATGCGAAATGATTGGCTTGAACCTCCCGAGTTCTACAGTTACTTCACTACAGGCCATATATCCCTTTACCTGGCCCACGTCCCACATAACATACCTTGGAATTCGAATTCCTGGGGACTTATCCCGATTACATAAATGTAATTATGACGCCAGCCTAGCAGACGTTAAAACTATGCTTCAGAAAATAAATATTCCGTACCTCTCATGGCTGGGCAGGAAAAACCTTCTGAAAACTTATGTAGTCCCCAAACTATTATATCTTTTGCAGACTCTTACCATTCCAGTGCAGCCCGCCTATTTTACATCCATAAGACGTATCTTTTCCGCCTTTCTCTGGAAGGGGAACAGACCTCGTCACGCGCATACATGCTTGCGGCGTGCAAAACACCTAGGGGGAATTGGTCTTCCTGATGTGGGATTGTATTACCGGGCGACTCACCTTCGGTTACTGGCAGAATTGCTCTCACCATCTTATTCCAAACCCTGCAAATCCTTAGCTCTCTGGTTGATGGGGGAGAAAGGGGTGAGAATGCTATGGACAATACCTTTTCATGATAAACCTAAAAACACTTTGCACACATTAAAGGACATGCATTGGCTGTTTAAGGGACTCCCTATAGTGGGGACAGGGGAACATGAGGGAAGACAACTCTTGCCTCGTCCGCTGTATTCAGCCCCACTAGCGGTACTCCCATGGTATGTGGATTTCTTGTTCAAAGATACTTTGGGCGTATGGGTGAAACTACATGACATTACATTAGGACAGCTAGTAAGGAGCGAGGAGTCAGAGGTTAAAACCTTGATAACGGAGACCTTACGTTCTTTAGGAGGAGGGGAACTTCACAGCTCACATGTTATGTTTTTCTGGTCCAAGTTTATCGCCTTGGGAGTGCATCGTAATCCACCCTCATGGTTTGAAAAGCTAGTATCCCAACCCACTCTTCCGACTAGACTGACCTCCTTTTTCTATACCAAATTAGTAATGGAACATCCTCCAGCTAAACCCCTTGCTATTTTGCAATGGGAAACAGACCTATCCTGTACGTTTTCAGACGAAGAGACAAAACAAATCCTGACCCGCTCACATGGTTTTTCACGGTGCATACTCTCTCAAGAAAATGCTTTGAAACTCACCCTGCGCTGGTATAGATCTCCAGTAAAGATCTCACAGATTTTTCCCTCCACACCGGATACCTGCTGGCGATGTAACACCGCCAAGGGTACCCTCAGCCATGTTTGGTGGTCCTGCCCGGGTATCCAACCATTCTGGCTTCAGATCCAGAGTTCTATTCAGGATATTTTATGCAAGCAGTTTGTGTTACATCAGACCATGGTACTATTGAATCTGGACTCTCCAGAGATCTCTCTAAAGAAAAACTCATTGGTAGTGCATCTCTTGACGGCAGCTAAACTCTTAATTCCTGCATATTGGAAATCGACTGAGGTCCCCGATTATAACCAATGGGTAGCTAAAGTAGATCAGATAAGGAGAATGGAGGAAACATTCCACTGGTTAAATGGCTCGAGGGGACGGTTCCTTCAGATATGGGATCCTTGGATTAAGTGGAAAGACTCTACGGCTACCGGTTAAAACTCTACTAACACGATAATGACGAAAAGCTGTAATGGGACAAGATATAAGCCCCTAACTTCGGTATGTCTGGGTTCCCTTGGGACCCTATTGCTGGCTTATTAGTCTACTCACCATAATATATAGCACTAATCTCAAATGGCGACAATTTAGATCCACGCCCCTCACCTTCCACCCCCTCTACCTCTTTCCCCCTCCTCCCTTTCCCACACCCACCCCCTCCATTGTAATTGGTAGTCTGTTGTGATCGTGCCTGTGGTTTGTCGTAGTATTCATGTTTCATGTTTAATGTTTAATGTTCAGTATTGGCTATATTGATACCTAGTATGGGACTTATTAGTGACCACTTACATAGTCTGTCCTAAGATTAGTACTCACTAAGCAAAGATTTGTATGGAAATCCTATAGTAAATCCTACCATAACCTGTCCCGCTGTACAGAGGCGGATGTACAAGACTCATTATAGCCAACTTCAGCGATCAATCCCTTTTAAGATAAGATTTGCTCTGTACTTTGTCTACATGTTGTTTGTAAATTGTTATGCCTATATCGCAGTACATAAATGTACTTTGTTACCAATTTTCTTGACATTGACATGTATTTTTTGTTATATTGCTGATATTTCAAAATACAATAAAAATTTGAAATATAAAAAAAAAAACATTACTCATATTGTTCTTATTCAACTATTATTCTTCTTCATATTCTACTTCATCTTCATCTTCTTCATCATATTCTTATTTTGGACAGAGATTCCTGTACTTGTAATCTGTAAAAGTATGAATTTTTAATCCTTGCGTTCTTGCTGTCACAAAAGTTTTAAATTACAACAGTATTTGTCCGTGTTGAGTTTAGCCTGCAGCAGCAGTCATTTTCCAGGGGCATGTCTGGTTGCGCAAGGCTTTATCCGGCAACACTACCTTCCTTGTGTCACGGGTAGGGTAGCGTGTGTCTATTATATGACTCTCTCTAAAATGTGACGTTATGCAGCCTTATTCTGCCCTAGGGACGCCAAAAATACGACAGCAGTAATCATTTACTGTATAAAACTCCACCTATGAGCAACAAAACAAGCACGTTCCCTCTTCTGTTTCCTGCGCTGACATGTGAGGAGGGAGTTTGGAGATGTTCCTGAATTCCTCCCAGGTATCCAAGCATATCGGGCCCATAGGAGAGCAGTAAAACCACCCCCGGGAACACTGACACCTTTTACATTCGTGGGGACATAATTTATGGAGCGCTACTTGCTACGGAGTTCACACCAGCCCCCGAACGGTTTACCTATCCAACTGAAGCAGAAGGACAAGATGGCGCATGGAGGAGACAAAGAGGAAAGAGGCACGATGCTGAGCGCTACCATAGACATGCAGCAAGAGCTATTATCAGAAGCACCATGTGACCTGAGAGTTCCTCAGGAATTTGATTAGCAGAAAATGGCTGAAGAGAGGTCAAAGCCCTTCTCTTACCAGACATTCAGAAGCTGCTGGAGTCGGCATTGCAATCGTCATTGTCTTCCATATAAAAGTCTGTACACCTGAATACCATTGCAATTACCAAGCTGCAACAGGATGTGGCACTGCTACAACAGGAGAAGCAACTTGGCCAAGACAGAGAACAGAACCTTCAGCAGAAGTTACAAAATTTGATAGACAAAACAGAGGACTTGGAAAATCGCTCGAGACAAAGCAATTTACGTCTCGTCGGACTGCCTGAATCGTTTAAATCAGCAGACTTACAATCCATTTGTGAGAATGATCTACCGAAAATATTGTGACTTAACTACTGCTGTCGTGTGTACCGTGCACATCGTGTGGGACTGCCGCAAAACAACAACAGGCGAGGGGAGGCATCGAAACCAGCGATGTACAGACCACGGCAAGTAATAATTAAGCTGTTACATTATAACGAAAAAGTTTCATTGTTACGGCCATTCAGAGAAGTGAGGCGCCCAGTGCTACTCCATGGCTATGAGATTCTGCTCTTTGATGACTTCTCAGTATCGGTGTCCAAGAAGAGGAGGGCGTTCAGTTTAATTTGCACAACGTTGTTTGAGCGAGATGTTCGCTTTCAACTACTGTTCCCAGCGCGTTAGCGGTTCCAAAGATCTGACGGGACATATGTCATTAATGACACACCAGAACAAGCCGAAGCAGCCTTGGAACGAAATCAACAAAGTGATAGGGAAGTACAGCGACGCAGTTCCAGGTTCTCCCCACGCAGACGACGACAAGATGGCAGTTCATGAAGGAGATCAGGAAAGATGAAAGAGATTCTCTCCACGTTAAATGACATATGAGATATATTTGCTGTTTGAGCCGTTTCTATTGGAGTTCCTTCATACCTATGCTAAAGCATGATAGTTTTGCTGCAATTTTAGATGGTTAAATTAGTTAATTGATATTAGATGTTGAAGATCTCTCATGAGAGTGGGGGTCTTGATAAACGTGGGACAAATGAGTTAAACATTACATATGGAGGGACAATAAGTGAAGCAGGCTATTGGGGTTTCATGCTTTGGACACATGGGGGTACACTGAATAGCCTGGGAGGATGGGGGTAATCTCCTCACAGGTTAGAAAAAAGGAAGTCACATAAACACAGGTAGTGGTGGAGAGACTACGACTGCTTACAGCGGTTTATTGGTAAACAAGAGTTACTAGAAAAGGGTAGCAAGGGACCTCTCTCCAATAATTAATCCTGGAATTGTCAATATATCTTGATTAGGTATTTGATATTGTGGTGCTGCTTCCTCCTTTCCTCGCAGGTTGGTGCCAACGACGGCCATAAGAGGGTACACCGTCTCCTCCAGCACACTCTTAATTTTTCTGCCGCCCATTCAACATGAAGATCATCTCCTGGAATGTCAAAGGCTTGCGTGCGCCGGAGAAGCGCACAAAGATTCTGAGGTACCTCCGCCGGTGGAAGCTGTACATAGCACCTTTTTTTTTTGAAAATCTAAATAAAAAGGAACTTTCAAAAAAAAAAAGAAAAAAAAAAAAAAAAACCTCTTCAACAATCTACAAGACAAACAAGCATGATGGGTGACGCTGCCTTTATTGAGTTACAGTTAGTGTTGAGCGATACTGCTCGATATCTAAAAATATCGGATCGGAATGGTATCGCCGATATCACTAAATATCGTCGATATCCGATTCCGATACCGGAAGTCCCATGTAAGTCTATGGGAACAAACTATCGCAACTAAAAAAACACTTTCTTTCCTTGTAAACACAAAATATACACACTTAGAATACATATATATATATATATATATATATATATATATATATATACATGTCATTGTGACATATATATGTGTCCTGTGTGCCTTAATTGAACTGTTTTTTTTGCTTGAGAATTGCAAAAATCATCATAGACTGTATTTGCCATTTTTCCGTCATATCTGCGCCACGAGGCACAGGTGAAGAATAAGGGGGTGCTCTCGTGGGCGTACACTCACTCCGTGGCGCGAAAACGATGTCCGCACACTCTAAATGTTACTGCAATGTAAGATCGTGCCCCACAGCTCTGGAGTTCCGCCTCCTCATCCTCCTCAGTGGGCGTAAACGAACGCGAAGGTCCCGCCTCCCTACAAAAGATGTCGCCTCTCCTGATGCTAATGACACATGTGACTTTGCTGAGATGGCGAATGGACGTGAGCAGAAGTGGGAAGGGATGGAGGAGTCAGAGCTCTCCCCCCACGGAAGCGACCCGATCGCCACGGAGCCACCGTTTGGCACCCGGCCTGGAAACCCTCCTACGCTGGAAGAAGCGGAGGATACCCTGAGAGACCTGGCCCGGAACCGGGAGGAGGTCGCCAGGATGGAAGCGAGCTGGCGGGCCCTAAAACTACAATTGGAGCGGCGCCAATCCCTCTTACCCCCTGAAGTGTCTGTACCGGAAGGTGAGGCACCCGTTCCAGTACAGAAGGCCGTGCGGGCATCCCAGCCCTTGCAATCTGAACCGGTTGCCAGTATCTCAGTGGAGGCACCCGTTCCAGTACAGAAGGCCGTGCGGGCATCCCAGCCCTTGCAATCTGAACCGGTTGCCAGTATCTCAGTGGAGGCACCCGTTCCAGTACAGAAGGCCGTGCGGGCATCCCAGCCCTTGCAATCTGAACCGGTTGCCAGTATCTCAGTGGAGGCACCCGTTCCAGTACAGAAGGCCGTGCGGGCATCCCAGCCCTTGCAATCTGAACCGGTTGCCAGTATCTCAGTGGAGGCACCCGTTCCAGTACAGAAGGCCGTGCGGGCATCCCAGCCCTTGCAATCTGAACCGGTTGCCAGTATCACAGTGGAGGCACCCGTTCCTGCAGAAAACGCCGCACCAGCACCCCAGATCCCGCTGTCTGCCCGGTCGCTGAGGCAGAAGAAGTGACACCCATCCTCATGGAGGAGGCCGCGCAGGCACCAGAGCACTACCTGCCTGTACCGGAGCCCCGACCGTCATCTGTTCCAGAGCCGGCTGCTTCCGCCACAGGTGAGCACCGCCAGGACTGGGGGGCGCCAGGAGAGCTGCCGCAAACCAGACATCGTAAGCTGGCATTTGATGGTGGAGACATGGAGCAGCTGTTGGAGGAGAATTACAACCGGCGTCAGGAGGAAGAGTGGAGATGTCGGGAGCGGGAAGCAGAGCGACAAAGGGAGCAGCGAGAATCCCAAAAGCTTCGGCAACGTCACCTGGAGAAGGACCTGGCAGAGAAGGCACGTATGAGAAAGGATAAAAGTACGGTGAGGGAGCCGCGGCGTAAGGGTGCAGTACGGAACTTTAAGTTAAAAGGTGGTTGGGGCTTCATCCAGGAGCCTGGACTTTATTTAGAAGTTTTTGTAACCCGGCGGGACGTGGAGGCTCACCTCCCAGAAGGACACCCGGGGAGGGACCTGTTGCCAGGAGACTTGGTGACTTACACCCGACACTGGGGTTACAATGGATGGTACGCCCTAAATGTTACCAGGTGCGACCCCTACTCCCCAGAGTGTCAGGAAACTGACAGACCCTACGAGCCTTCAGCCTCCCCCAACCAGGCCTCTGCACAAGTGCCCACCCCACGCCGTAAATCTCCCCAGCCTCCCTCAGTGGTCTCCTCAGCAGCCCCAGCTATGGACATGATAATGATAGCTGGCCCGTACCCGGCGCCTGTTAGGCCCCCTGGGGTTCGTACAGTCCGGGACATAGGGTTCCAGACCCGGAGGGAGACGAAAGAGGTGGCCACACAGACCCAGATAGCGGGTCACGACGTCACTGTACACGCCACACGATGTCATCAGGTCTGGGTGGACCCTCCTGTCACGGATGTTTGGCAAGCTCCACAACAGTACCAGGTGGTACCTGGAAGAGGCCAGCCAAAGAAGTCTAAATAACCCGGACAGGGTCTCTGTATGTAAATAGTTAAATTATTGATGTACCCGGACGGGTGAATGTTCATAAAAAGAAGTTTATTGTTGCCTTAATATACCCATGTTGGGTAATGGTTTGATGTACCCGGACGGGTGAATGTTCAGAAGAACAAGTTTATTTTTGCCTTAATATACCCATGTTGGGTAATGGTTTGATGTACCCGGACGGGTGAATGTTCAGAAGAACAAGTTTATTGTTGCCTTAATATACCCAGGTTGGGTAATGGTGTTTCACTGTAATGAAAATGTTCAACTTTGAAGGCATGAACTGTAGTGGCTCACACATTTTTCTGTAAATAGTTGGCACTTCGGTGCTCCATTTTGGTTTTACAAAAAACTTTACTGTGCACTATTTTCAACTACCTCAGAAACTAAAAACCCGTTTGGTGTGGCCGAAAGTGAGGTCTGCTCAAGGAAAGTCTTGCAGCCCACCCAAGACCACAGTTGGAGGTTTGGAGCGGGTCCTCCACAAGCACAAGTAAAGGACACTGTGAAGTTACCCCGGTGGGGTTGTAGTCCTAAGAAGTCTCCACGAACTTCGGCACTAATGCTATTTGCACTTTTGTTGAATATGTATTTATTAACACACATGTATAACACATATCAAGGGTATGAACAGTAACAAAACATGTCACATAATATAAGCCATTTGCACTTTTGTAATGTTATTATTAAAAATTTTATTATGCAACGTTTAACTTGAAGTGTTTCCTGCTTTCTTACTACGTCACATAGTCCACTCTGCTACATCACTTTGCACCATTGCTCTATCTCACATCTATCTGCCCTGGAAGGATAGCGTGTTACCTGTAGAAGACTTTTCACCTACCTGCACTACACCATCCCTTCCAGAGGACCTGCACAGCAGCGCTGGACACCCTGACCAGGTACTACAGGTGGCGTCACGACAAACTACACGAACATTCTATCATCCCCTGGAAATATCCCACATTCCAGTGATCGCCCAGGTCACGGACCGAGCTGTGCTACTCGTGACATCCCCCATAGAAGTCGACGTGATCGGTGCCGAGTACCCCCAAAACCCCTGTCTCTGTGCGACTCAACTTCCCTCACTGTGCTGGCACTTTACATTTACAATGCCTCTGGGTTTTTTTTTTGGAGGGGTGGGGAACATTCAGACTTTTGCTATGGGGCCCCATGATTTATATGTACGCCCCTGCTGCTGAGAAATGGTATTTAAGGCTGTTAAGGAGCCAACATACATGGACCTTGCCAGCCTGATAATACCAGGCCACAGCAGTTTGCTTAGCTTGGTTGGTTAACAAAAATAGGGGATCCCCTCGAAAAAAAAGGCGTAGGGGTCCCCTTATTTGTGTTAACCAGCCAAGTAAAATGCAGACTACTGCGGCCTGGTATTAAAAGACTGTCAAGGCCCATGGATTTTGGCCCTCAACAGCCTGATAATACCAGGCTACAGCAGCCCCACATTTGGCGCATCAAAAGATGTGCCAATTGTGGCACTTTACCCGGCTCTTCCCACTGCCCTGTAGCGGTGGCAAGTGGGGTAATAAGGGGTTAATGTCACTGTTGATTGCACGGTGAGAATAAGCCCGGTTAATAATGGAGAGGTGTCAATAAGACACCGATCCATTATTAATCCCAAAGTTTTTAAATGTATAAAAAAAAGACACAGCAAGAAAAAAGTATTTTAATGAAATAAAAGAGACAACACAGTTTTCATTTCTTTTATTATACTCTCATTCCTGTGACGCCATCGATCTCCTGTAAAAAAAGAAAAAAAAAAAAACAGTATACCACCTGTCCGACGCAGTCCATAGTAACGACTGTCCCACGGCGATCCAGCTCTGCTACATCGCAATGACAGGCAGAGCCTGTCATCTCGACGCAGCACAGCTGATTACCTGCTTCCCCGGCGGTGACGTCATCGGACTGACTGCTTTACGGACGGGATTACCCAGCAGTCACTGCAGTTATCGCGAGAAACTGCATGTGACCGCCGGGGAAAGATGATGGCGGTCATGAAGCAGTCCAGCCCGTGACCACCGGAGATCTTCTGCCAGGTAAGTGCCGCTGACTCCTGACAGACCCGACCGACGGACACTGACAGTGACAGTGACAATCCCGATTCCGGTATCCGATAAGACGAAAATATCGGAACTAAGTATCGAAAGGCCGATAGAGCTAATATCGGCCGATACCCGATACTTGCGGTATCGTATCGCTCAACACTAGTTACAGTATTAGATCGACATTGTCCATGAGTAACTATGCACTGTGATAGCTATATAGCATTATTAATTTAAATCTGTTGTGGTTGTTTCAACAGCACTTGCAGGTCTAACTACCTATTGTTTGTATGCATGATGCACTTTCTTGGTGTAATTATTTATTATTGCGCATTATTACCAGGTTTACATGATGGCCATTTCATATATGGTGTGTGAAGTTACAGTTCTCCTCACTCTGTGTATTTTATTATGTCTGTCATTAATAAAACTCGTGAGGATGATGATGATGATGATGATGTTTATGATTCGTACATCCATTGACTGCATTATCTTACAGGTACAGATAACGTTCCTTAAGAAGCATTAATTGATAATTATGAAATGTATTTTTATGCATTAATTTAAAAAAGTAAACACTATGTTTTATTTTTTGTTACCATTTCTACTAGCCATGTGCAGATATGCGCTGTGATGACAAATTAATATTTGTCCATATTTCTTATAAAAATTTTCATTTTAGCCCTTGAAAACTTAAATCTTTCCTGTTTTAAGCATAACAATCAGGGTGACGGCTCTTCCCTATTTGGAGCATGTTCGACATGGGTTTTTCTGTGCATGTGTAGGGAACAGGAGACTTCTTGGCGCTGTGGTACACCAAAGGGGATCTTGCTGGATGTGAGATATATTTCTTCTAGCAGACTGAAGTTTGCTCAGGATTTTCCATGATCACAAGGACCTGTGATAAGGTCATAGTCACGTGATCTGGTCATCTGATGTGTACCTCACCTGAGGGTGTGGAGTAGGCCTATAAAACAAGGATCTGTTGTAGTTGGTGTGTGGAAGGAAGGATTTTGGCTGGAGTCAGTCTGGAAGATTGTTTTGTTACTGTGTGCCAGTGTGCACCAGGAAGCGAGTACCAGACCACCCGGAATGGGACCTGGCGGTCTCTGCTGACCTGCAGCCGCTTAGTTAAGCCCGTCCCAAGCAAGGGTGAGTCTGGCACCAGTGGTTCTCCAAACTGTGGTGATTTATGTTCTGTTTTTATTTTGTTATCTGGACTTTTTCTTGAACTCATAATTAAAACCACTGAAATTTGAAGTAAAAGGCGGTGTGTTTGCCTCATTACTACGGCCCAGCCCTGCCTACCAGAGCGGATCCCTACAATTGGTGGCTTCAATGCGGGCAACGCAGTGAGGTCAGGCTGTTTTTTCCTGCATGACAGTAAATGTCCTAGGTAAAGAAAGTGACGCAAAACCCGGTGGATAACTGTCCCAAGATGGAGAACACAGTAAAAATGCTGGAGGAGGCCATGCGGCAGCAACAGCAGGCTATGCAGCAGCAGCAGCAGGCTATACAGCAGCAGGCTATGGAGCAGCAGCAGGCTATACAGCAGCAGGCTATGGAGCAGCAGCAGATATTTAATCAACAGCAACAGGAAACCAATAGTCTAGTGATGCAGCACATCATAGCGCCGCAGACAGCAGGAGCTGCCCGGGGATGGCAGGATGTCCGGAAAGCGGTGCGTACAGCGATCCGAAAGATGGAGCAATCAGATGACGTCGAGGTGTACCTGGAGATGTTGGAAGGCGTGGCTAAAAGGGAGAGACTGCCCCGGTACCAGTGGGCCGAGATCGTGGCTCCGTTTTTTTTAATTCAGGACCCGCAAAAGCCTCTAGGGACCTACCCCCCGAGCAACAGGAGGACTATGAGAGCGTCAAGGGTGAGATACTTGCACGTCTTGGGGTAAATGTTTTGGTCCGGGCACAGCGGGTACACCAGTGGAACTTTTCCCCTTCCGAGCCAGCTCGGTCACAGTATTATGACTTGATACACCTGATAGAAAAGTGGTTGCAGCCAGAGGTGTTGTCACCCCGCGCTATGCTGGATCGTATAGTGACTGATAAATTCTTGAGAAATTTGCCACACACCCTTCAAACATGGCTTGGACAGGCAGCCCCTACTGATGGTCTCCAAATGGTAGACCTCATTGAAAGATATGGGGCTACCAAGGAGATACAGGGAGAGACTACCCGGAAGGTACCAAGTAAATTCCACAAACCTTCACCCACAGCTCAGCGAGCAGAGACTCGGAGGGCCGCCCAGGACGGGTCGGGGAACGAAATGGGCCCCATAATCTGTTGGCGGTGCCAACAACCAGGACATGTGAGAGCTGTTTGCCCCCACCTGACAGAGCCCATGGACAACAACTTTGGCTACTATCAGTCTCACTATGCAGAACACATGTGTGCAGTGGTCAAAGCAGAGGGACCCAATATGAACCATTTGTGTAAAGTGCAGGTGGAGGGTAACCCTGCTGTGGCTCTAGTGGACTCAGGGAGTCTCGTGATTGACCCTAATACGAGCCAGCCACGTCAAAATCAGCGAGTATACTGCTGGGAAAATGGGTGTGTTGTGTATACATGGTGACTTCAAACATTATCCTACCACCCTGGTGATGATAAACACGCCAGCGGGGAGGAAGTGACACGAGGTGGGGGTGGTGGTTAATTAGCATTAATAATGGGGAGAGATTTTCCGTTATTTTATGTGCTTTGGCCTGTAATTACCCCTCCCACAGAACAGTCGTCGGCACCAGTGGCAAACAGGTTACATTCTCCAGAAATCGGGCATGAACCTGGTGGCCCAGAGGAAGATGTACTGGCGGTAGGAGTACCTTAGCCTTCGGTGGAGGAGGAAAACCCCTCTCCTATAGAAGTGTTAGGTGGGGAGATGGAAGATTTGCCACCGGGACCAGAATTGTCATACTTAAATGTGGCAGGTGACAATTTTGGTACGGCGCAACTACGGGACCCTACGTTGACTCGAGCCAGGGAAAATGTACTGGTTGTCAATGGGGAACCCCAACACCCCAGGACAGCTAAAGTATTTACCCGATTTGAGCTGAACCAAGATTTGCTGTATGGGGTTTAAAAAATACATGGGGAAATTGTCGAGCAATTGCTGGTACCGCAGTCATATCGGAGGTTGGTAATGGACTTAGCGCATGCGCATGTACTAGGGGGACATTTGGGACCAAAGAAAACCCTAGACAGAATTCTACAACGGTTTTACTGGCTATGGGTCTATGAATAAGTTAAACGGTATTGTTACTCTTGTCCCGTGTGCTAGGTAACCAGTCCGCAGCCTCATTTTCAGAGTCCCTTGGTGCCATTACAAATTATAGAGGTACCGTTTGAGAGAATAGCCAATGGATCTGGTGTGGACGGTTAATAAATCAGCAAGGGGTCATCAACACATCCTCGTAGTTCTAGATTACGCTACCAGGTATCCTGAGGCTATTCCCCTGCGACACACCTCGTCAAAACTGATCGCAAAATAACTCATGGGTATGTTCTCTTGGGTGGGAATCCCTCAAGAAATCTTAACAGATCAGGGGACCCCCTTTATGTCAAAAATTATGAAGGAACTCTGCCACGTGTTAAACAGTTGCGCACATCGGTCTATCATCCCCAAACAGACGGTTTAGTAGAAAGGTTCAATAAAACCCTGAAGAATATGTTGAAAAAAAAAGTCTCTAAAGATGCTAAGGACTGGGATCTCTTGTTGCCATACCTGATGTTTGCAGTGCGGGAGGTGCCCCAGGCATCTACGGGGTTCTCGCCCTTTGAACTATTATATGGCAGACATCCCCGTGGCTTACTCGATATAGCTAAAGAGGCCTGGGAAAACCATACAACTCCCCACAAAAGTGTGATAGAACATGTGGCCAAAATGCAAGAGAGAATGGAGACAGTCCTACCATTAGTCCGAGAACATATGGAATCAGCACAAAGGTCACAGAGGCAGGTCTATAACCGGGAGGCACGGGTAAGGTCCTTTAACCCTGGGGATCGGGTGTTGGTACTTGTGCCTACAGTGGATAGTAAGTTCCTTTCAAGGTGGCAGGGACCCTACGACATTATAGAGAAGGTGGGACCAGTAAACTATAAAGTACAATAACCAGGGCGGAGAAAGCCAGAACACGTATACCATGTGAATCTGCTCAAACCATGGAAAGACAGAGACCCGCTTGGTCAGGATTGTCCACGGCCTGCATTTCCAGTACAGATGGCTTCCATGCCTCAGGAGAAGGCAAGAGAAGTCCTCTCCGCCGTCAAAATATCAGACACTTTGTCGCACAGACAAGTTCAGGAAGTCAGAGAGTTTGTTAGCCGAAATACAGATGTTTTTTTTAACTTCCTGGTCGTACCTCCCTAATACAACATGACATTGTCACTGAGCCGCAGGGCAAAGTACGATTAAAGCCATATCGGGTGCCTGAGGCCCGGCGACAAGCCATCTTAGAAGAGGTCAAGAAGATGCTGCAGTTAGGGGTCATTGAAGAGTCCCAGAGTGAGTGGGCCAGCCCAATAGTCCTAATACCAAAGCCAGATGGGACACTAAGGTTCTGTAATGACTTCAGAAAACTGAATGAAATTTCTAACTTTGACGCCTACCCCATGCCCCGGGTCGATGAGTTAATAGAGCGGTTTGGGCAGGCACGTTATTTTTCACTCATTGACCTCACAAAAGGGTATTGGCAGGTGCCACTAACAAAAGCAGCGAAAGAGAAAACGGCTTTTTTAACACCCGAGGGACTGTTCCAGTATATAGTCCTACCCTTCGGGTTGCATGGCGCTCCAGCGACATTCCAGAGGTTAATGGACGTTGTTCTTCGTCCTCATCGCCGATATGCCGCGGCCAATCTGGACGATATTGTGGTGTACAGTACAGACTGGGAAAGTCACTTAGCCAAGGTACAGGCGGTGATAGATTCGCTGAGACAAGCAGAGCTAACTGCCAACCCAAAGAAGTTTCCATAGGGTTGGAGGAAGATCGCTACCTGGGGTATGTGATTGTGAGAGGAGTTATCAAAGGCCAAATAAACAAAGTGGAGGCAATCCAAAACTGGCCCCGTCCCCTCACCACTAAACAAGTGAAAGGGTTTTTGGGGTTAGTGTGATACTACCGGCGGTTTATTCACAATTTTGCAACACTGTCGGCGCCGTTAAATGACTGCCTAAAAGACAGGAATTTAGTAATGGTGCGATGGAATGATCAGCTTGAAGAAGCGTTTGTAAAACTAAAAGGGGCACTGTGTGTGTGTCACCATTTTTGATCACACCCGACTTCAAAAGAGAATTCATTGTCCAGACTGATGCGGCAGAGGTAGGTGTGGGGGCCGTTTTGTCTCAGGAGGTTAACGGGGAGAAGCATCACATTACTTTCCAGAGTCGAAAGCTAACTCCAGCTGAAACCAGATACAGCATTGTAGAGAGAGAGAGTGCCTGTCGATCAAGTGGGCACTGGAGTCGTTGCGCTACTATCTGTTAGGGATAACATTTTGGTTGTTAACTGATCATTCCCCTCTGACTGGCAGTGTTGTATCCCAGGGAGTAGAGTTCAGGTGGTAGATAGATGAACATAACAGGAGAAATTGATAACGTTGCCAACCAGTTATTTAATCGGAAAACGGACAGGCAAATTCTGGCGAGATCCATGCCTTGTTCATTTTCAGAAAAGTAAGCCGGTCTACATTATCGGAGGATAGTCGCATGCGACGTTCTGTTAGTACACCACCTGCAGCACTAAAGACGCGCTCCGATAATACACTGGCAGCAGGGCAAGCCAGCACCTCCAATGCATACTGGCTAAGCTCTGGCCATGTATCCAGCTTAGAGACCCAAAACTTGAAAGGGGAAGAGCCATCTGGGAGTACACTGAGAGGGCAAGACAAGTAGTCTGTCACCATCTTACGGAAACGTTGCCTCCTGGTGACTGGAGGCGTCTCGGATGGTGTAGACGTTGGTGGCGCTGACACAAAACTTCGCCACATTTGGAACATACTGGTCTTGCCCCCCTGTGTAGAGGCGCTGCTTGTGCTCCCTCTTGTTGCAGAGCTGTCTCCATTGCCTCCACGCACAGAGCTGCTTTGTAAAGCAGTAGCAGCAGCGTTCTCGGCTGGAATGGAGAACATTATGGATTGCACCAGTGTGTCTTTGTACTCCCGCATTTTACGCTCCCGGTTCAACGGTGTGATGAGGCTTTGTAAGTTGTCCCGGTAGCGAGGGTCTAGGAGGGTTTACACCCAATAATCAGACGTGGTGAGAATGTGGGCGATGCGGCAGTCGTTTCTCAGGCACTGCAGCATGAAATCAACCATGTGCTGCAGACTCCCAACTGGCCAACAAACGCTGTCCTCTGTAAGAGGCGTCATCTGTACCTGCTCTGCATCACCCCACCCTCGCTCTACATACTGACTAGAGCGTTGTGTACCTCCCTCTGTAGCGATTTCTTCCTCCTCCATTGACTCCTCCTTATCCTCCTCACAAAGTGAGCCCTGCATAGCCCTTTGGGAGGAACCACGTTGCGCTGACTGTCCAAAAGGTGATGGAATTTGTGTCTCCTCATCCTCCACCTCTTCCAAAACCTCATCCCTTAGTGCTTGCAGTGTTTTTTGAAGCAGGCAGATAAGGGAGACAGTCAGGCTGACTAGTGCATCATCTGCACTCGCCATCCGCGTTGACTCATCAAACGCACGCAAAACGTGGCAGATGTCCTTCATAGAGGCCCACTCAGTAGTGGTGAAGTGTGAACGGCGCAAATTGCGTGTTGATTGCGCCTGTTGCAGCTGATACTCCATTACTGCTGTCTGCTGCTCACACAACCGCTCCAACATATGTAACGTGGAATTCCACCTGGTGGGTACGTCACATATGATGCGATGTTCAGGAAGGCGCAATCTGCGTTGCAGAGCTGCAATGCGCGATCTGGCCATGCTGGAACGTCGCAAGTGAGCGCACTCTAGGCGGACCTTGTGCAGCAGTGCATCAAGATCCGGATAGTCCCTCAAAAAACTCTGCACGACCAAGTTGAGCACATGTGCCAGACATGGTATGTGAGTGAGGTTGCCAAGGGCCAGAGCTGCCACCAGATTTCGGCCATTGTCACACACTACCAAGCCTGGCTGGAGATTCGCTGGCAAAAACCACACGTCGCTCTCCTGCTTGATGGTATTCCAGACCTCCTGCGCTATGTGGCTTCGATTCCCCATGGAAATTAATTTCAGGACGGCCTGTTGACGTTTGGCCACTGCTGTGCTCATATCGGTCGCAACAGGTAAGCGTTCACGGGTCCATGTGGAGGTAGACCGTGACGGCTCCTGCAGCGATGATTCTGAGGAACTGGAGTAGGAGGAGGAGTCAATGTGTACAGACTGGATTCCAGCAATCCTTGGAGTTGGCAGAACACGTACAGCGCCACTCGCAACATCTGTACCCGGCTCCACAACATTGACCCAATGGGCAGTGAGGGAAAGGTATCGTCCCTGGCCATGGGTACTGGTCCACGCATCAGTGGTCAGGTGGACCTTGCTACTGACGGCGTTTAGTAGCGCATGTTTAATTTTTCCCTCAACATGCTTTTGCAGAGCAGGGACGGCTTGCCTGCTGAAATAAAATAAGCTTGGCACATTGTATTGTGGAACTGCCAATGCCATTAAGTTCCGGAAACTGTCAGTCTCCACAAGCCTGAATGACAGCATTTCAAGGGACAGGAGTTTTGCAATGCCAGCATTCAGAGCCTGTGCTCGTGGATGGTTTGCCGAGTATGGCCGTCTTTTATCCCATGCCTATGCTACCGATGGCTGTACAGTGGCCTGGGAGTGTGAGGATGACAGTGAACTTGCAGCTGTGGGTGGAATAACACTTTGTCTCTGGACAACAGTGACCGAGGTTCTTCCATGGCGATCGTGTGAGGAAGCCGAACAGCTGTGTGTGAGCTGGAGGAAGAGGCTCCAAACCTGAGATGTAGTCGTGATGACCAATGCTCTGAAATTGCTCTGACGTGTGCTGGAGCTGGCACATAGCTCACATGGCCTCTCAACTTAGCTAGCACGCTGTGGGCATCATGCATCACTCCCCTCTTAGATTGCAGATGCTGCGTTGCATCTGTGCCACATCACTGCCCTTGCGTTCCTCTTCAACATCTCGCAGAATGCTGTCCATCATCTAGTGCCACGATGCTGCTTCGATGACCTCCAATTTGAGCGAGTTCCATCACCAACTCCTCTCTCAAATTGCAGAATCTGCTTCTGTGCCTCATTACTTTGCGAGCCAACAGATTCTGCTGAAGCAGAGCTCAGCTGCTCCATGTCAGACTCTCGAACAGTGCCTCAAATTTGACGCTGGTTGAACAGAAGATGTTTGCTCAAAGTGTTGTGCCTGAAGAGTGGGAATGAAGTCGATGCATTGGCTGCCATAACCAACCAACAACGGCTTCAATTTGTTCTTCCCGCAGCAGGGGGGCACGCCGAGCTCCTACCAAAGTGCGCATAAAGGAACGCTCATGGGTAAAACTGGTGGATGCTGTGTCACTGAGGGCGGCAGCAGCCACAGAATCCCCACGTCCTCTCCCTGAAGATGTAGGTGCTGCTGTAGGTTGGCCTACATCTCCAGTGTGTCTTTGTAACTCAGCTACGTGCTTTGTCCGCACATGTTTCCACATATTAGTGGTATTGAGGTTACTGACACTTTTACCTCTTTTTACTTTTTGCTTACACAGCTTGCATTTGACATAGCAAATATCATCTGCAAGTGTGTCAAAAAAGGACCACGCAGTGTAAGTCCTGGGAGCGCCCGTTTTGACTTTTGGAAGAGAACTGCTCCCAACAGGTGCCAAACTGGAGGCTACAGGCAACTGAGTCTGCAGCCTACCTCTCCCTCCTGTTTGTACCGTTGGGCCCATCTCTTCCTCAGAGCTGCTCCCCCACCTTCCTGTTCCTCACGCCATGTTGGGTCTTGGACCTCATCATCTCCACTACCCTCTTCCAACACCTGCTGCTGTTGGGTGGTCTGAACAGCACCATGCTCAACAGAAACTGGCAACTGAGTTTCATCATCATCAGATGTGTTCTGCGGTGTGCTGACCATCGGCACTGGCTCACCCGCCTCTTCAGATTCAGAGAGACACAGCTGTTGCGCATCACTGCATACTCCCTCTTCTTCAAATTCCAGAATGCTGCTTGGCTGGGCCCCTGTTTGCAAGCCAACAGATTCTGAGAACAGAAGCAGAGACTCAGCTGGCTCCAGTTCAGAACTCTCTGACTGCCTGGGCAATTTGACAGGCGGTGAACAGACAGATGGTTGATCAACAGTGTTGTGGTCCTGAGAGGAGGTGGAAGCAATTGAAGTCGATGCATTGGCTGCCATCCAACCAACAACGGCTTCAATTTGTTCTTCCCGCAGCAGGAGGGTACGCCGAGCTCCTACAAAACTGCACATAAAGGAACGCTCACGGGGAAAACTGGTGGATGCTGTGTCACTGGGGGCGGCAGCAGCCACAGAATCCCCACGTCCTCTCCCTGCTGAAACTCCACGGCCACGACCATGTGCCTTACTCCCTGCCTTCTTCATCTTGGTAGATTGATAAAGAAAATCAGAAAAGTTATAAGGCCTAAGTGTGGTTATTACGCAGAGACTGCAGTGAACACTGCAGACAACTGTTCACTATCTGTGAAAGGCTCCTTTCTTTACTTCTATAGTGTTTGCAACCAATGTATTGTATACGGATGGAAGCGCGTCACACTAATAGATTAGATTTTTTTCAAATATAATGGAGCAGCACCAATTGGAGAAAAATGAAAAGGATGAGGCACTGAGACACGCTCAGCAGAGTACAAGCAGCAGTGCTTGAACAATTAACTGGAGCGTGATGTGCACTCAAAAAATAAAAAACACAGACTGAAGTGAACACTGAAACACAACTGTTCACAATCTGTGAAAGGCTACTCCTTTGTCTACTTCTATAGTGTTTGCAACCAATGTATTGGATACGGATGGAAGCACGTCACACTAATAGATTTGAGTTATTTGAAATGGTATGGAGCAGCACCAATTAGAGAAAAATGACAAGGATGAGGCAGTGACACACGTTCAGCAGACTACAACCAGCAGTGGTTGAAGAACTAACTGGAGCGTGATCTGCACTCAAAAAAAAAAAAACCTCACAGACTAGAGTGAACACTGAACACAACTGTTCACTATCTCTGAAAGGCTTCTTTCTGTAATTCTATAGTGTTTGCAACCAATGTATTGGATACAGATGGAAGCGCGTCACACTAATAGATTTGAGTTATTTGAAATGGTATGGAGCAGCACCAATTTGAGAAAAATGACAAGGATGAGGCACTGACACACGTTCAGCAGACTACAACCAGCAGTGGTTGAAGAACTAACTGGAGCGTGATCTGCACTCAAAAAAAAAAAAACTCACAGACTAGAGTGAACACTGAACACAACTGTTCACTATCTCTAAAAGGCTCCTTTCTGTAATTCTATAGTGTTTGCAACCAATGTATTGGATACGGATGGAAGCGCGTCACACTATAATTTCAATTGAATGGAGCAGCAAAAATTACACTAAAGAAAAAAAAAAGAGTCTGTGAGTGACACGTGCAGATGTCTACAAACAGCGTTGGATGCAGAGCAAACTGCAGCGTCACCTGCACTCTCACACACACACCTTGCACAGAGCTGTTAAAACAACACTGGCAAAAGGAAGCTTTACACAGCGGTTGGTAAACTAGCCTGCCTAGAGCACAGTACACAAAATCGCAATCTCTAACTGTCCCTCAGAGTCAGCAGAGCAGCGTTCTGTCCCTTACTGAATTCACAGCACAGTGACGCTAAAATGGCGGCGGCGACTTTTATAGTGCATTCTGACATCATTTCAGCATCCAATCACAGCCATGCCATTAGTTAACATGACCGCAGCAGTACAGGATGTGCCCACACTTCTTAGGATTCCTCATTGGCTGACTAAAATCGCATTGCCTCTCAAAGAATTATGGGAACTTCCGATTCCGGTATACGATATAGGAAAAGTATCAGAACTAAGTATCGGAATTCCGATACAGCGAATATCGGCCGATACCCGATACTTGCGGTATCGGAATGCTCAACTCTACTAGTCAGTCTCCAGACCTTAATCCCATAGAAAATTAAGAAGGGAGTTGAAGCTCCGAGTTGCCAAGCAATAACCTCAAAATCTTAATCTTCTGCAAAGAGGAGTGGACCAAAATTCCTCTTGACATGTTCGCAAACCTTATCATCAACTACAAAAAACATCTGACTGCTGTGCTTGCCAACAAGGGTTTTGCTACCAAGTATTAAGTCTTGTTTGCCAGAGGGAGCAAATATTTATTTCCCAGTGCAAAATGCAAATACATTTATATAATTTATACAATGTGATATTCTGGATTTTATTTTTGATATTCTATCTCTCAATCTTAAAATTAACTTACCCTTAAAATAATAGACTGTTCAAGTCTTTGTCAGTGGAAAAATTTACAAAATCAACAAGGGATCAAATAATTATTTCCACCGCGGTATATACTGGTAGAGTAAAGGAACATGAGTCACATGGCAAATGAACAGAGAAAAACACTAAAATCTGATGTAGGCTCAAGCCAAAGGAACTTTATTGCAGTATTTAATTTTAAGTTTAGGAGACTTCAATGTTTCACTATTGAATCTTGAGTCCTAGATAGGATGCATCGGAGGAAAACATACTATATATCTTTACTACACTTAGCACTAGAGAAAGGTTGATCAACTAGTCAACATTGTATTAACAGAAAAAAGAAAACAACCAGGTAAAGGTGCGAATGTATGAAGACCAGAACTGGAACTGTCCCTGATCACTATTGCTTAAACATTTAGATGCTGTTTGAAAAATATTTAGAATTGAGAGACCTCAGTGGTTGATACCTTTTAATGGCTAACTGAAAAGATGGTAACAAACTGCAAGCTTTCGAGATTACTCAGGTCTCTTCATCAGGCAAAGACTAATGCAAAATCTGAAGAATCACATATTTGTACACAACACAGCACAGAAAAAAAAAAGCAATAGATGAGACAAGTGACGTGAAGCAGAACTGTCATAATGGGAGAGGATGAACAGTTGTGGCAATAAATATTGGACTAGTTCATAGATAAGGAGTGTGAAAGTTTTATTGCCCTCTGATTAGCGTCTGGTAATGTTTTGTGATGTTCTCACAGGGTCTTTGAAGCAAACTCCTTAATTGATGTAATAGGCCATAAAACCATGTGATAGGTTCATTCCAGCATTGAGAGTGTCAAAGGTCAACATCAATTTGTATTCCCAAACTCTCCTATGTCTCTGAGATGTGAAATCACCTTTCAGTACAAGTAATTTCATATCCATCATACTATGACCTGGTATGCCAAAGTGTTTGGCCACAGGTAAATCCATTCTTTTTTCTCTTATTGTGTGACGATGAGAATTCATCCTTGTTCTCAGTGTTTGCCGGGTCTCTCCCACATACAGACCCCCAGTTGGACATTTAGTACATATAATTAGGTACACCACATTAGATGTGATGCAGCTGAAAGTACTGGTATCTTGTAGTCCTGATGGGAGTTGGGGATCTTTATCTTGTCCGTGGTCATTATAAATGGACAGGTTTTGCATTTCTTCTTGTTGCAAGGAAAGGTTCCTGCAGCTGTTGGAGAGGACAGGGAACTTCTGACAATGATGCTTCTTAGATTTGGGGGCTGCCTAAAACACAGTAGTGGGGGGTCTGGAAATATGGATTGTAATCGGGCATCTTTTTGTAGTAAAGGTTGTAGTTTCCGTGCAGCTCCCCTTAGCACCTCCAGATTTGGACTGTAGGTGACCACTAGAGGCACCCGGTTATTTTCTCTTTAGTTTTGTAATGTAGCAGGTGATTCCTTGATATTCTGGTGGCTCTTGTAATTTGGTTTTCAATTGTTCTTGGATGGTAGCCCTGATTTAAAAAGGTCTTTCTATGGCGACCAAGGTGCTTATCTCTATCCATGGGGTTGGAACATATACGGTTAGATGCTGTTGTTAATTTCTAACTGTTGTATTTAAATGGCTGCCATTGCAGTACAGCACATGCTGATGCAGGGGTCTACTAACCCCCATAGGCATGTAACCGCTGGGTACTAATGGGAAGTGTTAGCAGTAAGGTATCTAATGTAGGTTATTTGAGAGGAATCAAATGATGGCAGATTCAAGTCCTTAAGGGGATTATAGAATTAACTTTCTTTGTTGCGTAAGGATTTTCCATATTTCTGTATAAATCTTACCTACAACTAAGTCATAAAAACATAGAGAACCAAATCAAACAAATGAGTCAAAAAATTAGACTGTGTCATTTTTGAATAGGGATAATGATCCAATATGAAATTGCATGTGAATCTTTGCTTTCATTATCTGATGTTACCCCCTTGTGCAGCTATTTCTGCATCTAAATGTTTCTGGTCATTGTTGATTAGTCTTGCACATCTGCTTAGAAGAATTTTAACCCATTCATTCCTAAAAAAAACAACTTTAACTCTGTTATGTTGGTGGGTGGTTTTCTCCTATGAACTGCTTGTTTCAGACACTTCTACATTTGTATAGGATTCCAAAACTTAAACTTTATTATTCTTTAATCTTTTGTTCAATGACTTTTCTGATTTGGGTTATTGTCTTGAAGCTTGACCCACTTTCTCTTGAAATTCAGTTGAAGGACAAATTTCCAACATTTTTCTATCAAATTTGTAGATAAAATTCAGAATTCATTGTTCCTTTTATGATGAAAAATACTCCTGGCCCAAATGCAATTAACCAGTGATGAACTGTGATACTGCCATTATCATGCTTTCTAGATGACGTGAGGATTTTATGCTGTATGTAAACCAATGTTTTCTTTTTCCAAACATTAGAATTCTCATTGAAACAAAACTGTTCTAATTTTTATTATACACAAAACATTGTTCAAATAGCATTCTGGCATGTTCAGTTGATGTTTAGCAAACTGCAGATAGACAGCAATGCTCTTTTCGAAGAACAGTGTCTTTCTCCCTGCAGTACTACCATTGTTATTCAGAGCACTATAGAAGGTGCACTCATGAACAATGAAGCACAACTCCTGTGGGGTTTGTTTTCATGACTGGACTGGCACTTTAAGGCCGGCGTCACACTAGAGAGGAATACGGACGAGTGAGAGGCGTTAAAACAACGCATTACACTCGGACCAATGTTTCTCTATGGGGCAGCTCCGATCATCCGTATATTTCTTGGCTGTATTTTACGGGGCGAGAAAATTGCAGCATGCTGCGATTGTCAGCGTATTACGCCCGTAGTACGCCAATGCAAGTCTATGGGGGCGAAAAAAAATATGAAATACATGCAGACCATAGAATCATAGAATGGTAGAGTTGGAAGGGACCTGCTGGGTCATCTGGTCCAAACCCTGCTCAAAGCAGGATTCACTAAATCATCCCAGACAGATGTCTGTCCAGCCTCTGTTTGAACACTTCCATTGAAGGAGAACTCACCACCTCTCGTGGCAGCCTTTTCCACTCATTGATCACGCTAACTGTCAAAAAGTTTTTTCGAATATCTAATCTGTGTCTCCTCCCATTCAGTTTCATCCCATTGCTTCTAGTCTTTCAGTGTGCAAATGAGAATAAAGATAATCCTTCTACAATGTGACAGCCCTAGAGATATTTGTAGACAGATATTAAGTCTCCTCTCATTTTTCTTTTTTGCAAGCTAAACATTCCCAAATCCTGTAACCGTTCCGACCACATGTGTGACTTGCGAGAAATACGCAAGACTTCTGCAGGTCACAGGAAATGGGGCAAGCCATGATTAATTAAGCTTACACATGCAAATTAGCTCAAAAAGAGCGCCAGACATCCCGGAAGAACGCCTCAACAGAGTCCTGCAGCAAGTCTACACACATCAATGTAGAGATGCTCATCGTTTTGGTCCAGGAAAGGCCCGAAATTTGGGACCAACGGGATGCACACTGTTCAGACCGGGCCAGAAAAGACGCGGCATTGAGGCGCATCTGTGGGCAGATGTTTCCGCAGTTTGGTGAAAGCCCACCTGAGGAGCAGCACCAAATGAGTAAGTTACCTCATTTTGGACCAATCATCTTAAAGGCCAAAGCTTAAGAATTGTCCACGGCAGAGTTGAGCAAAACAGGTCGGTCAGATTCAAAAGTCGTTGACTTTCGCCAAAGTATGGTTTCGCCAAGCGAAACCCAACCATAGTGTGAAGTCGGCCTTGCGTTCGGCAAAACGAATGACAAAGTTGGTTTTCCCATAATGCTTGCAGGTGCCTTTTTTCAGCCAATGAGCAAGGACATACACTGTGGGCAGCGAGATGACATGGATAGCGTCCACCACCATCTTAGAGAAGGTCATTGCAGTGATTGGCTTGCTTTGGGGGCGTCATAGTGTCTATAAAAGCCCTGATCGCCGACCGCCATTTTACTTCTGCCGATCTTAACAGTAGGGAGAGGTTGCTGACGCTGTTTATCAGTAGGGAGAGAGTTAGGGCTGAAAGAGAAGTTCTTCTGTGCTTGTGCTGATAGCAATTGTGTTGTACAGTTAGTGTGCAGTGACAGGGGAGGATTTTCTCGTGTTCAGCAGCGCTGGTTATTAGGCTGCCTGAGAGCTGTATTGCTGTGTGTACACTGCTGTGCAGACTGCTTTTTACACAGCAATAATACATTTATTCTTTTTTCTGAACAGTTACCGAGCGTTCATTTTTTCCCACAAATTATAGAGCTGTACGCTCCTCACACACTACCGTGTACCGGCAGGTATCACTGACAAATACATACTATCTGTGTGTGACTCCTGAAATATATACGGAGATTTCAATTTTCCCTACACTGTATACAGCTGTACGCTTCTGATACAGTACCATATATCTGCTCTTTGTATTACTGTCAAATCCATACTGAGAGAGTGTCTGTGTGTGACTCCGGAAATATATACGGAGATTTAAATTTTCCCCTACACTGTATACAGCTGGTATCTTCTGATACAGTACCTTTTTGTTGCCTTTTGTACTACGGTCAAATCCATACTGAGTGAGCATCTGTGTGTGACTCCCTGAAATAAAAAAAATAAAAAAATCAATAAAGATATGTCAGGAGATTTAAATTTTCCCCTTCACTGTATACTGTTGTACGCTTCTGATACAGTACCTTTTTTCTGCCTTTTGTATTACGGTCAATTCCATACTGAGAGAGCGTCTGTGTGTGACTCCGGAAATATATACGGAGATTTAAATTTTCCCCTACACTGTATACAGCTGTACGCTTCTGATACAGTACCTTTTTTCTGCCTTTTGTATTACGGTCAAATCCATACTGAGAGAACGTCTCTGTGTGACTACGGAAATATATATGGAGATTTAAAATTTCCCCTACACTGTATACAGCTGTACGCTTCTGATACAGTACCATATATCTGTTGGTATTTTTGGTACATTTTCCCAAACATGAGGAAGTATGGTGGAAGAGGCCGCAGATGTGGGTGTGGGGGCCAGCTGGTACTGATGGTGGTGGTGGTGCATCTACTGGTAGTGCCAAAAGCACAATAGCACCTAAGGCAGGAGGTATTGAGCCTGCATCATCGTCTGGCTCCAGAAGGCCTGGAAGGCTCCCTTTTCTGGGAGTAGGTAAACCGCTTTTAAAGTCGGAGCATCAGGAACAGGTTTTGGCTTACATTGCTGAAACAGCCTCCAGCTCTATCGCCTCCTCTTCTGAAGTTTCAAAAACTGCAAGCATTGAGTTGTCAGTGCAGGCTCCTTGTCAGGAATGACACCTTTCCTTATGTCCTTCACCCCAACAAAAGTGAAGGATGCGGCAGGCCACACTTCAGATTACTCCCTGGAGCTCTTTTCACATACCATGCCTGGGTTATCAAGTGAAATCCTGAATTCCTCAGTCCAAGATGAATATGACATGGAGTGCACTGATGCACAGCCACTGCTATATGATTCTGCTGGTATATTCACCCAGAGCACTACATTGCCCTCGCAGTCTACTGATCCAGATTCTGACCCTGATGAAACTCAGGTGCCCTTTCCCGCAAACTCTACCACCTTACACGTTGACACAGAGGAAGGTGCAGATGAAATTGAAGAGGAGGTGACGGATGACCCAGTCTTTGACCCGGATTGGCATCCATTGGGGGAAGAGGGTGCCGCTGGCAATAGCTCAGAAGAGGAGGAGGATCCGCAGCCGGCATCGACATCGCAGCTGGGGTTATCTGGCAGGCCCATAGCAGTCCAAAAACGTGTTAATAAAACAAAAAGAGTTGCAGGACAGCTTGGCCAGATGGTCAAATTAGCATAGCGTGCAAGCCCTGAAAATTTATCCCACAGTAGGAAGAGTGTAGTGTGGCACTTTTTTGACCAAAATCCTATTGATGAGGAAAAGGTTATCTGTAAGAAGTGCGGAAGGACCTTTAGCCGAGGGAAAAATCTCAGAAATTTGAATACCAGTTGCATGCTTAGACATTTAAACACCATGCACTTGCAAGCGTGGACTACAAAACCTCTGGTAGCACATGTGCTCCTGCTCCGACTGAAGGTAGCCAGCAACACTACATCGCTTCCCCCAGTGTAAACCCACTGGTTAGCACACCGCCAGCAAGAAATGTTGAGGTGTCGTCGCAAGGCCAAAGCAGTCAGGGAATCACAATGTTTTTCCAATGAAAGACTGAATCTAGGCCATCACCACCACCATCACCAACCCCCTCTCAATCTGCCATGTCCACAGCTGGTTCCCCCATATGCAGCTCTCAAGTCCACGTCACACTAGCAGACATTCTGAGTAAGACAAGAAAGTACTCACACCTCCCCAGCACCGCCTAATCATAGACGTTGCAACAAGGTGGAACTCCACCATGCACATGGTTGAGAGGCTGTGCTAACAAAGGAAGGCTGTAATGCATTTGTGGGAGATACACGGGCAGGCAGTTTGAGGGCAGACATCGAGTTGTCGGATGTGCAGTGGTCAAAGCTGAAAGACCTCTGTAAAGTCCTTCAGTGTTTTGAGGAATGCACACGGCTGGTAAGCGCAGACAACGCCATCATAAGCATGAGCATCCCACATATGCGTCTGCTCATGCAAAGTTTGATGCACATTAAGGATCAGGCATCTTCAGTGGAGGAGTAAGAGGAGGAGGAGGAGGGAAGCCTTGATGACAGTCAGCCATTGTCTGCTCAGGGAACTGTCCTGAACGAGGTTGTCGAAGAAGAGGAAGAGGAGGAGGAGGAGGATGAGGGGAATGGATATTTTGGCGAGGAGAATGCTTCTCAGGGGACTGAAGAAAATGTTGGCTTACCAAAGTCAGGCACAGGGTTTGTGCGTGACTGGATGTATGTGGATTTGGCAGAAATTGCTCCTCTTCCCACCACTGGCAGTGCATCATTGACACGTGGAACATTTGCCCACATGTGTGATTATGTCTTGCGGATCCTAAAAAGGGACCCCCGCATTGCCAAAATTATGAAGGATGATGACTACTGATTGGCCAGCATCCTTTAACCACGCTATAAAAGCAAATTACAGAACATCATGCCACAGGAGAACCTAGAGCTAATATTGGTGAACAAACAAGCAACTCTGGTAAACCGTTTGTTAGAGGCATTCCCAGCACAAGGCAGCAGTGCAGGTTCTACCACGAGCCGTACTGGGCAACACGGAAGAGGTGTTCGTGGTGCACACAGCTGAAGTGGCGTTTGAGACAGGGGTTTCATGACCATGTTGTGGTCTGATTTCTCGAGTACCGCTCACACGACTGTTAATACTGAATCGATTGCAACAGACGGGAGACAGCAGTTGTCTACTATGGTTCAAAATTACCTCTCCTCCCTTATCGATGTTCTCCCTCACAGTTTATTCCCCTTTGACTACTGGGCCTGTAAACTGGACATCTGGCCTGAATTGGCACAATATGCCTTACAGGAGCTCGCTTGCCCTGCTGGTAGTGTGCTATCAGAAAGAGTCTTCAGTGCTGCTGGATCAATCCTGACAGAAAGAAGGACCCGGCTGTCGACTCAAAATGTTGGTGATCTCACCTTCATTAAAATGAACCATGCCTGGGTTTCATAGGATTTTGTACCACCTTCCCCTGATGACACATTGGTTGCCAGCAAAATGGCTCGCTTTGTCCTCCTCTTCCTTCCACTTCTCCAATTCCTCCATTTGCAGCTGCTGAACGTCCAGTTTACACCTCAACATATGCCAGTTTTTCCACCTCCATAATTGGGCTATACCCCCCCGGGCCGGTGTCAGCACGTGGCTCTCGCCGTCAGAGACACCGGCGTACTGTGAGGGGCCCTATGCCAGTGCCGGCGCCCACGAGTGGGCCCTCCCGCTTGCTCAGGGCTCCAGCACTTGCAATACTTACTTCTCCCTGCTCCATCGCTGTGACGTCTTCCGCGTTTCCTGACAGTGACATTCAGATTAGAGAGTGCGATGATGTCACGTCTGTGCGCCCTCTGCCTGAACAGTCACAGTGCAGAGAGCTGGAAGATGCCGACACTGAGGAGTCCAGAGTAGAGCAGTGCCCAGTGAGGAGAGGTATTTTATTTTTTTTATGATTTGAGCAATCTATGGGGAGCATTATACACTGGAGAATTATATATGGGGCCCATCATACACTTGAGCATCATAGATAGGGCCCATTATACATTGGAGCATTATATATGGTGCACATCATACACTGGAGCATTAAAAATGGGGCCCATCATACACTGGAGCATCATATGCGGGGCCCCTTATACACTGGAGCATCATATGGGGCCCTTTATATATGGAGCATTATATAGGCCCATTAATACACTGGAGCATCATCCATGGGGTTCATCATATACTGGAGCATCATATGGGGCCCATGATATATGGAGCATTATATAGGCCCATCATACACTGGAGCATCATCCATGGGGCCCATCATATACTGGAGCATCATATGTGGCCCATTATATATGGAGCATTTTATAGGCCCATCATACACTGGAGCATCATCCATGGGGCCCATCATATACTGGAGCATCATATGGGGCCCATTATATATGGAGCATTATATAGGCCCATCATACACTGGAGCATCATCCATGGGGCCCATCATATACTGGAGCATGATATGGGGCCCATTATATATGGAGCATTATATAGGCCCATCATACACTGGAGCATCATCCATGGGCACATCATATACTGGAGCATCATATGGGGCCCATTGTATATGGAGCATCAATATGGAGCACATTATATATGGAGCATCACATGGAGCCCATTATATATGGAACATTATATATGGGGACCAGTATATTTGGAGCATTATATGGGACTCATCATACTGTACACTGGAGTATCATATATGGGGCCCATCATATACTAGAGCATCATATGGGGTTCATTATTTATGGGGCATCATATAGGGCCCTTTATATATGGAGCATCATATGGAGCACATATGGGGCCTATTCTGTATGGAACATTATATGGAGCCCATTCTGTATGGAGCAATATATGGGGCCCATCATATAATGTATTGAGCTTTATATGCGACTCATTATACTGTATGGAGCAATATGTGGGGCTCATTTAACTTTATGGGGACCGTCCTATACTGTATGGCACATTATATTGGGACCAAATTGGGACCATCATATACTGGAGCATTATGTGGAGCTCATCATATACTGTATGGAATATTATATGGGACCAATTATGTATGGAGCAATATATGGGGCTCATTATTCTGTATGGCGCACTATGTGGTGCCCATAATACTGTATGAAGGACTATACTGTCCGGTTTTTGAGCTATTGTAGAATTTGCAATAGATATCACTCATGTAATGTAAGAAGTGAAGTATTTGGCATTGTACTATACATATATTTCTTCCGTATCGGAGCATCATGAATTGTGGTATGTGTTAAAGGGGCCCACTGAGACTCTTTGGCCCAGGGCCCACAAAAACCTGGAGCCAGCCCTGCCCCCCCACAACTTTAGCCAAATAACCCCCAGTTTTCAATGCGTTACTATTATTATAAAGTAAATGAAGGTTGACAAGCTTAAGTAATAAGAATTGATGCCGTTGGCATTGAAATGGGCACTGTAGGTGTGTTTACTGTCCTCTACTCTCTGCCGACTTTTCTTCCCCATTGACTTGCATTGGGGTCGGGTCGAGTTTCAGTCGGACCTTCTACTTTTTCCGATAGTCGGCCGATTTAATTCGACTAGACTTTTGGGAAAGTCAGGTGGTCCAAAACCCTTCTCGACCCTACCGGAGGCAAAGTCGCTCATCTCTAGTCCACAGTATCCACTAAAATCAGATTATGGGTATTTTGTAATGATTGTTTTTAAGCGCTAAAGTGTTATTATACTGACACCCTACTAGGCCCCCATGACTATGTGAAATGTTTGTCAAAAAATGTGCAAATATGCAGCTGGGTAATGATGAAATTATATGTCACATTGCAGTGGAAGATGTCAAGAGCTTCTGGCGCAGCATATGCGACAAGTACCGGTGGGAACGTCAGCAGAGGGCCAGGAGTGGGGCTGCAGCATCGGCCAAGCGCAAATATATATACTTTGACCGTCTTGGTTTCTTGGCTCCTATTCTGGATCTCAGACTGTAAGTACATGCATGACACAACATTACACATATGCTGTTTAGGGTCAGATCTCCAACATTTTTTATTTAAATTTAATTTCCTAACAGAACTCAGTCCAACCTCACTGAGAGGGAGACAGGGTCGGATTCTGAGGCCATTATAGACCCTGTCATGGGAGGTGAAGAGGTGGCTGGCCCATCTTCTGAGCCTCCAAGCTGCATCCCCCAAGCTTCACAAGCACCAGGACCTGACCCACCAGCTGCACCAGTACCAGTACCTGACCCACCAGCTGCAGCAGCACCAGGGAGCCTTGAGGAACCAGACAACAGCTCCCCCCATCCTGCTGCCATATCCCGCCACGGGAGACGAAGACGATACAACCCTACCTCTGATACCCGGAGGCATGTGGACACAGGGGTCCTCAATTACCTGTCCAGGGCAGCAGGGGATGAGGGTGAAGAGGCTTATTCACGCAGCCTTGCCCATTACCTTCGTCCCTACCCGTGAGGTCAGGCTACGTGTGCGAGGATCCATTCAGATCCTAAATTATGCATGCACACACCCCAATACCCCATATGAGGTGTTTGAATTCTTTGAGAGGTGGCAGCTCTCACCCCGTAACCTTCTTCGCCTTACCCCCACTCAGATGTGCATGCTCAATTAGGATCTGAAGGACCTCCTGCACGTGCACCTACACCTCAACCCATTCTCCCATGAAACCAACCTTGGCAACAACAGGGTCAAATAGCAGCCTATAACCCACCTGCCCAATATGGCCACTTGTACAGATCCAGTGTTGGAGGCTGGTCCCAACCTGGATTTGGACCACATGGTCATATTGGGGGGTATGATTCTCGTGTGTACCAGCATCCCCAGGAGTATAATCTCCTTTATCTTTATGGCAATTTGGCCACACAACAATCTGACTGTGGCCACATGTTAACTCTGGGCCAAGAAAATCCACCCCAACAGGGTGATGGTCAAGGTGGTCACCCAAGCCAGCAACAAAGAGATGCTGGGCTCCCGACCTCACCTCCAGCAACATACGAGCAACTGTAATTTTTTATTTTTCTTATATATTATTATTTATAAAATTGTTTGTTATTTTTTTATAATTTTTTTACTACATGTTGTGTAATGCATATTTGCACTAATCTGAATACCTCCAAAAACCATATGCTATGGTAGTCACTAGCCCAAGTGACAGTTTGTTATTTTTCTATATATTATTATTTATACAAATGTTTGTTATTTTTATTACTTATTTTACTGCATGTTGTGTAAAGCATATTTGCACTAATCTTATTTTACCAAAACAACCATATGCTACAAATATGGTAGTCACTAGCTAAAGTGACAGTTTGCCAATATAAAAAGTATTTAAATGGTAAGTTTGGACTCTTCTTTCATTAATAATTCTTTATAGAACACCACCTACACATCTGTAATGAACATTAACAGAAGACACAAAGACAATGTAAGGACAAAAAGATATTTATATACAAACACATAACAACTTTACACCATTGATAATGCCTTATCTTGCCAGATAGTTGTGAAGGAAACCCCGGTTCCTCCCACGTCACCAATTATGACGTAACTACGCAGGTACAGCTCTCCGGCGCCCCCTTTGTCTCTCAGGTCAGTAACTGAACTGCACCTAGAGCAAATGGCCGCTGGGGAGGATGTCCTGTTACCCTCTGGGTATTCTAAGATTCGTGATAAGAGTAAAAGCGTCAGCCCAAAATTAATTTTATGGTTTAATTGCCTTAAGGGCACACTAGATATTTACAGAAATATACAGTAAGCTATACAATGGAATTACAGTGGATTTGCAGTCAGAGTAAAATACAACAATAATTGTACAAGGTTTAGAGGTACTGTATTAGCTAGAGGTCAATGTTACCAGGCTGTAGGTTGCATGTGGACACCAGGAGCTCTGCAAACCACAGGTACGAATCTTAGTTGCCGGACAGTCCCCAAAATGTGTGCCGCTGCTCCCTTGGCAGAGCTGTCCCCTGTTCCTTCTTAGATCTTCACCATCTTGTTCTTCTGTGTGAATGGCCAGGGTTTGCCATCCGCTCACAGTTCTTATACCTGCTAGGTCCCTCACCTCGGTGCCAGAGGGTGGGCTAATAATCTCCATCCTTAGCTCCTTGCAGAATTTATTCCCAATATCTAAGAAAGGGGTTAACTTTCTCCAGGACGATCGGATCAGGACACGAGAGGTACCAGTGGATGCAGTTCGTTTTGCCTGTCACGTGGAGATCAAGCCTGGCCCGTTTGGCCCTCCACGGTGACCCAATCTCTATATCTCAGGTCCCCGAGCCATCACCGACTCGGAAGTCACGCTGTCAGATGCCCGAGGTCCGCAGTATCACACAGATATTTTTTATGAGACTGTACCTCAAAAGGCGTGCTCATAATTCATAATCCTAGAACTGAGTCATAGTGGCTGGGAGAGACAATGGAGGTGTTTTCAGTGTCTAGCTGACAGGTATAATCTTTTTGAAGCCCCCAGGCATCTCCAGACCCCATGCTACCATGGCTCCAGACTAAAGCTTTGAGGTCTTGTTTTGGCCTTATCTCTTTATCATACTAACAGACCTTGCTATTCAACATTGGCGCAGTAAATCCTGTTTTGGGCCTGAATTATTTAGCATACTAAAAGGCCTTGTTATTCACAGTGGACACTAAACCCTGTTGTATTGAATATGCCCACAGGCCATTGGACCTGGTGCAGCCAGCTGCCTGTGGCCCTGTGCATTCAGACAAAGTGGAGGCTGGTACAGGCCAATCTCAGACATGAAGCGAGCATTATGTCCCATATCAGAGATGGTGGCTGTTCCTTTATCACAGTAGTAGTACCTTGAGGTGACACAAAATACTGGGTAAATATATCACAGACTTTGAGTCCTGAGAGTGGACGACGTAAAGGGATGACATGTGGCCTAGGCATATCCCATTGTTTACCACCCATTCACAAACATCAGATGGTGCACAATCATGCATTCTTGCAAAGTTATGTAGGACAACACAAGCTTTGATGACCTCATTGACGTTGGCTTCACTCAGCTGAATGGCAGACTGGAGTTCCTGTCATTTTGCACAAAGAATGCCAAAGGCACACTCCACCAGTCGCCGGGCCCGTGATACGTGCAAGTTAAAGATCCTACGCTGGTGGTCAAGGTTTCGTCGCGGATATGGCCTCATTACATTCCTTTACAATTAAAAGGCCTCATCCCCAACTACAACATAAGGCACAGGTTCAATATTGAAGCCATTAAGCTGACGTGGTGGTGGTAGGTCCAACTGGTTATTGCGCAGCCGCCAACCCATAATGGAAGAATTGAAGACTCGAGAGTCTCCAGTTCTTCGATAAGCCCCAATTTCTACAATTATAAATCTGTAGTTACTGTCAACCAGAGCCAACAAAACTACAGAAAAATATTGTTTATAATTATAGAATTGGGTCCCTGAGTTGGGCGGCTTACGCACACGGATGTGCTTCAAATCCAGGGCTCCAATACAATTGGGAAATTGGCATTGCTCCTCAAATCCTCTGGCAATCTTCATCCAGTCTTCCATCTTTGGCTCAGGCATGACCACTTGATGAAGTGTGATCCAGATTTGGGAACATGTATCACGAACTATGACAGATATGGTTGATCTCCCTATCAAAAACTCCAGATGGAGTGCGGCATATGAAATGCCAGTTGTGAGGAACCTACAATTAAACACATGTACATAGATCAAACATTACACCATGCAAAAGGTTTAAAAATTTAAATATATATCACCCGAACATTGTGTAAATAACAAGCAAGACAAACACTACATATACACAAGGCAAAGGTCTATGTGAATTTCACATAAACTTCATAGTATTGTTACTTGGAGCTGATATTTGGGATATATTAAAGAAGATAATGAAGCAAAAGGGGTAATTGACAAAGAAAAGTTGAGGCAAAATGCATTATCAACATACAGTAAGTAACTGAGGAATACATACCATAAGGAGAAGGCGCTCCTCTGCAGAGATACATTGGCGCATCCTCGTGTCCTGGTAGGTGATCCCTTTGTGCACTGTCTCCAACAAAACATCAAAGGTGCCAATGGTCATCCGAGAATATAGGAAAAACTTGTCGGGATGTGTCCGAAGAGATGCATAAAGGTGGTGAAAATGGCCTTTATTGAGGCGTTGCTTCAAATGCAGATGCTCCCACATTCGTCTCCTCCTCCTCGGAACAACTATCACTGGGTATGGCTGCCCATAGCTGCGGGACAAAACCCAGTTGTACAGAACTCGGTCAGCTGGGGTGAACTGAAGTGTGTCAGACATTTTGCCAAACAACCAGCAGTACTTCAACACAAGCACAGCAACAAAATGGTTAGATTGTGGGCTGCCACCTGATGCAGAGCCAATAAATAGGGTTGCTGATGATGATTTAAATGAATTTCAGGCCTAAAAACCGTTATATGTTCATTTTGCAAGGTCGCGAAAAAAAAACGCAATATGGATGCCATACGGATGCCATACAGATGCTTACATGCGCAAAATATGCAGCCCCACCTTGACAATGGATGACATATGGATCACTGTTCAGGGAACTTTTCTGCGTATTATATCCGTACAATACGGTCCATATTTTTATACGTTGGGTCTGATGCCGGCCTAAGTGTAAGTCCCCTGCCCTCAGTCATATACTCACCCTCCAGCATATTCATAGTTTTTCGGAGCCAGTCCAGTCCTGCGGTGTCATCTTGTAAAGCACAGTTTCTGAGTGGCCGAAACTCAGAAGCTATGTCACAAGCTTTCAATGCAACTCTATGAGAGTCAGAATGAGGCTGTCATAGAGATACATTGATTAGTGACCTCAGGCTTCCTCCATGAAACACTGGAGCAGCCAGTAGGTCACAAACTGCCTTTTGTTGCTTAGAGTTTACCATGGGTTCCATTGTCACACTGCAGAATATTATATGCCTTATGCCTTGCTCCTGAAATGATCTTTCAGCAACAATGCCTAGAGAGGGTTATAATAATCTTGAATTTTCTCCATTTGCACACAATCAGTCCGGCTGTGTACTGGTGAAGTTCAAACTCTTTAGAAATGGTTTTATAACTTTTTTTAAGTCTGATGAGCATCAAAAAGTGTTTTTCTGATGTCTTCAGAAATCACCTTTGTTTGTGCCATAATACACTTGCATAAACATATGTTTTAAAGATCAGACTCTGATAGAACCCTGTTCTTAAAATAAAACCGGCAGTACAATCACAACTGATTGTCATCCCATTGATTGACAACAGCAGACTCTAATGTAACCTTCAAATTATCTGATAATCTTAAAGGTTCACATAGTTTTGCAACTCATATGCATGTCATATTCATTTAAAAAAATTACAGTCTAATTTGACCTATTCGCTCAGTTTGATTCCCCATCTACTTGTAGGACTTGTGTGAAAATATGATGTTGTTTTAGCTGAAATTTAAATCATAATATGGAAAACTCTGAAGGGTTTGCAAACCACTGTGTGTACCATAAATAGTGTCAATCAAAGCAATGCATCACCAATAAAAACTACTCTTCACCAAAAAATCAATCCCTCCACAGTTCCTTTGACAATCATTTTAATACTTTTGGGCATTTCAGTTATGATTTCAGTAAATTAAAATAAAAAAAAAATGATTTGTCCTTTATCTCCCTCACTATACTCCTGTCTGCTTGCTTGCTACAGAATGAAAGCTGCCATTCATAATGTGTGCATATTGCAGACATCAATTATCTTAGACTACAACATGTATTCTACACCATGTACATGTACACTATGTTGTGACATAAGGGAATCAGTGGTCTTAAAGTTAAGGATACATACACCACCATGAATATTTGCTGACGTGCAGTTAAAGCTAGCATCAGTAAACCAATAATCTAGCAAACTAATAATCTACTGTAAAGAGGTAAAAATATCTTTGCAAATAGATTTTACAATATAATTATTCTTTATGGGTAGCACGGTGGCTCAGTGGATAGCACTACAGCCTTGCAGCGCTGGAGTCCTGGGTTTGAATCCCACCTAGGACAACATCTGCAAGGAGTTTGTATGTTCTCCCCGTGTTTGCGTGGGTTTCCTCCGGGTACTCCGGTTTCCTCCCACACTCCAAAAACATACAGATAGGGAATCTAGATTGTGAGCCCCATCGGGGACAGCGACGATAATGTGGCAAAAACTGTAAAGCGCTGCGGAATCTGTTAGCGCTATATAAAAATAAAGATTATTATTATTATCAGACCTCCATTGCATTCTGCTTTATACATATACCGTTGAGCTCATTACTTGCTGTATAAATTCTTAAAGGGTATCTTTCAACAGGTTTTTGACACATAATCTGAAAACAGACCCTGCTTCCATGTTTCACTGATTGGGATGTTTGCTGCAGTTTTGACAACATTAGTTTTATAACCAGGAGATTATCATTGCAGATTTAGCAAACCAGCTGCCATGTAGTTCTTTATATTTATGAGCTCTGAATAACCCCACCTCCACCACTGATCGAAAGCTTTCTGCCTATGCACAGTGTACACATGAAGCTGTTAATTAGTGGTGTGGATGGGGTTATATATAGGTCAGCATTTATGCAAGTGCTTCTCACAAAATTAGAATATCATCAAAAAGTTAATATATAAAAAGTGAAACTCATATATTATATAGAGTCATTACAAACAGAGTGATCTATTTCACGTGTTTATTTCTGGTAATGTTGTTGATTATGGCTTACAACCAATGAAACCCAAAAGTCATTATCTCATTAAATTAGAACACTTTATAACACCAGCTTGAAAAATTATGTTGAAATCCAAAATGTTGTCCTACAGAAATGTTGTTCAGTAAATGCACTCAATACTTGGGCCGGGGGTCCCTTTTTCATCAATTCCGCATCCCTGCGGCCCTGTCATGGAAAACGATCGCCTCGGGACTGGTGAGGGGTAAAAGGAAGCCCAGGTTACTTTTATAGCACCTTCAGCTCGTCTGCATTGTTTTGGTTTAAAGGGGTCTCTCATCTTCCTCTTGACAATTTTCTCCCCTAATTCCTTTTGGGGAGGGCCCGTTTTAAAGGGAAAAATGGGGGCCCCAGGCCCAAAATTTAAAATGGGGCCCCCAAAAGCTTAAAAATATTCACATCCCCACACAAGCATTTTTGATTTTTATTAAATGCGCTGATTTTAGGACGCTAAAAGAGTTTTGAAACGACAATATTTAAAGGGTTTTTCAAAACTTGTTTCCCCGGCCCCTTTCCACAGTTGAGAAAAAATGATGGGGGGAGAAAAATCACTTCAGATCAGTCTGTCCCCATCCCCGTATCATGTTAACGCAGCCCCAACTAAAGTTTACACCCCCTAGTCCTCCAAATAAAATAAAAGTGCCCCTAGTCCCCATAAAGTAAAATACACTCCTCAGGTCCTCCCTATTTGTTTAAAACACTCCCCATAGTCCCCCAAAATATTTTAAACACTTTCCCCATTAAACCCTCCCCTAAATTAAAAAACCCCTCACTCAGTCCTCCATATAATATTAAAGCACACTCCAAAATTTTAAAATTTCACTGCTCAGTCCCCCCAATAGATAATAACTCCCTTTTAAAATGCTCCATATAACATAATTAAAAAACCCCCAAATAAGAAAATTCATTCCCTGAAATCACCAATTTTTAAAAAAAAAACCTATCGAATCAAAAAAAACCCCTTTGGTAAATGCCCCCCCCCAAAAAATAAAGCCCCCCCAAGGGTTTAAAACCCCCCCATACAAAAAAGAACCCCAAAAATTAAATGCCCCCCCTTAAATAAAAAAACCCCCGGGAAATGGGAAACCCCAAAATGTAAAACCCCCCATAGAAAAATACCCCCCTCAAATTAAACACCCTCCAAAAAATTTTTCCCCCCTTTTTAAAAAAAAAACCCCCTGTAAATTACCCCCCAAAAAATAACCAAAGAATTAATGAACCCCCCCAAAAAAAAAAACCCCCCAAAAAAAATTAATCCCCCCCCATAGAAAAAACCCCCATTTTAAGTCCTTTCTGAATTAATTCCCCCCCCCCATAAAATGCCAATACCCCCCATAAAAAAAATTTTAAAAAACCCCCCATGAATTTTGAGCCCCAAAAATATTAACCCATTCCCCCATAATAAATTAGCCTAATTTTTAAAAACCCCTCCCCCGAATTTGAAATTCCCCCCCAAAAAAGGTAAAACAAAAATTTTAAAACCAAAAAAAAAAAACCCATTTAAAAACACAGCTAAATTTTTAAAAAAACCCCACTTTACAGCCCCCCCCTTATTTAAAACATGCCCCTTTAAACAAAAAGGGGTCAAAAAAACCAGGTTAAAAAAATTTTATCCAACCCCCCCATTTATAAAACCCACTGGTATCTGAAAAGGGGGTATCAAACCCCTTATCCCCACCCCCCCCAAATGGAAAGCCTAGGAAAAAAAAAAAAAGGGGTTTCCCCTCCCCCCCGGTAAAAAAAAGGAACAGCCAAAGGAAAAAAACAAAACATTAAAGGGTGGCCCAAAAAAACCCCCCTTTTTTAAAAAACCCCCCCAAATTTTTTTTCCCCCCAAAAAAAAAAGGGGTTTTTTTTTTAAAGGGGTTTTTTAAACCGGGCCCCCCGGGCCCCCCCCTGGGGAATGGGGAAAAAAAAATTTTTTCCCCCCCCCCCCCAAAAAAACCCCCGGGAAAAACCCCCCCCTTTAAAAAGGGGGGGTTTTTTTTTTGGAAAAAAAAAAAAAGGGGGGGCCCCCCCGGGGGTTTTTTTGGGGGAAAAAAAATTTTTACTTTAAGGAAAAACCCCCCAAAAAATAAAAAAATATTTAAACCCCCCCCTTGGGGAAAAATTTTTAAAAAAAAAAAATTTTTTTTTTCGGGGGGGTTTTGGGGTTTTTTTGGTTTTGGGGGGTTTTTTTTTTTAAATTTTTGGGGGAAAAGGGGGGGGGAAAAATTGGGGTTTTTTTGGGGGGGAATTGGGTTTTTTTTTGGGGGGGGTTTTTTTTGGGGGGAAAGGGGGGGGGGAAAATTTAAATTTTTGGGGGTTTTGGGAAGGGGGGGGGGGGCTTTTTTTTTAAAAGGGGGGTTTTTTTGGGGGGGGGCCTTTTTTTTGGGATTTTTTTTTTTGGGGGTTCCCCAAAAAAAGGGGAATTAAAGGGGGGTTTTTTTTTTTTTTAAAAAGGGGAAAATTAAAGGGGTTTTTTCCCCCCCCGGATTTTCCCGGGGGAAAAAAAAAAGGGGGCCCCCCCCAAAAAAAAAACCCCCAAAAAATTTTGGGGGTTTTTTTTTAAAAAAAGGGAAAAAAAAAAAAAAATTTTTTTAAAAAAAAATTTTTTTTTTTGGGCCCCCTTTTTTTTTCCCCTTTGGGGTTTGGGGCCCCCCAAATTTAAAACCCTTTTTTTTTCCCATTTTTTTTGGGGGTTTTTTTTTGGGGCCCAAAAAACCCCCCCCCCGGGGGCCCTTCCCCGTTTTTAAAAATTAAATTTTTTTTGGGGTTTTAAAAAAATTTTTTTAAAACCCCAAGGCCCCAAAAAAAGGGGGTTTTGAAAAAATTTTCCAAAAAAAAAATTTTTAAAAAACCCCCCAAAAAGGAAAAATTTTTGGGGAAAAGGGGGGGGGGCCCCCCCCCCCTTTTGGGGGGGGGAAAAAAAAATTTTTTTTAAAAAACCCGGGGGTTTTTTCCTTTTTTAAAATTAAAAAAAAAAAAATTTTTTTGGGGGAAAAAGGGGGTTTTTTAAAAAAAATTTTTTTTTTTTTTTTTTTTAAAAAAACCCCCAAAAAGAAACCCCGGGGGGGCCTTTTTGGGTTTTTTGGGGGTTTTCCAGGGGGAAAAGGGCCCCCCAAAAACCCCAAAAAACCCCCCTTTAAAAGAAGGCCCCCCCCCCTGCCCGGGCCCAAACCCCCCCCCTTTTTGGGGAACCGGGGGCCGGGAAAAAAAAAACCCCCCGGGGCCCCCTTTTGGGAAAAAAAAGGGAAAAAATTTAAAAAAATTTTTTTTTTTTTTTGGGGGGGGGGGGTTTTTTTTTAAAAATTTTTTTAAAGGGGAAAAGGGCCGGGGTCCTTTTTTTTAAAGGGGGGGGGGGCCTTTTTAAAACCCCCTTTCCCCCCCCCCCCTTTCCTTTTTTTTTTAAAAAAAAAAACCCCCCCCAAAAACCCCCCAAAGGGTTTTTTTTTAAAAAAAAAAATTTTTTTTGGGTTTTTTTAATTTTTGTTTTAAGGGGCCCCCAAAAAAATTTTTAAAAAATTTTTTTAAAAAACCCCCCCAAAAAAAAAAACCCAAAAAAAATTTTTTTTCCCCCCCCTTGTGGGGCCCCCCGGTTTTAAAAAATTTTTAAAATTTTTTTAAAAACCCCCGGGAAAACCCTTTAAATTTGGGGGGGGGTTTTTGGGTTCCAAATTTTGGGGGGGGAAAAAAAAGGGGGGGGGAAAAGGGGGGAAAAAAAAAAAAAGGGGGGCCCCCCAAACCTTTAAAAAAGGGGGGGGTTTTTTTTTTTTTTTTTTTAAAAATTAAAAAGGGGGGTTTTTTTAAAATTTTTTTTTTTTTAAAAAGGGTTTTTTCCCCCCTTTTTAAAAGGGAATTTTTTTAAAAAAAAATTTTCTTTTTTTTTAAAAAATTTTTTAATTTTTTTTCTTTTTTTTGGGGGAAAAACCCTTTTTTAAAAAAAACCCCCTTTTCCAAAAAAAAATTTTTTTTTTTTTTTTTTAAAAAAAAAAAGGGGGCCTTTCCTTTAAAAAAAATTTCCAAAAAAATTTTTTTTTTTTAAAAAATTTTTTTTGGGAAAAAATTTTTCCCCCAAAAAAAAAAACCCCCAAAAATTTTTTTTTAAATTCCAAATTAAAAATTTTTTTAAAACCCCCCCAGGTTTTTGGGGTTTAAGGAACGCCCCCGGGCCCCCCCCCCCCCAAAAAAGGGGCCCTAAACAAAAAAAACCCCCCCTTTTTTTTTTTTTTTGGGAAAAAAAACCCCCCTTTTTTTTTTTTTTAAAAAAAAAAATTTTAAAAAAAAAACAAAATTTAATAAAATTTTTTTAATGGATTTTTTAAAAAAAAAAATTTTTTTTAAAAAAAAAAAAAATTTTTTTAAAGGGGTTTTTTTGGGGGGTGGGGGGGGGAAAAAAAGGGCCCCTTTTGAAAAAAAACCCCTTTTTTTAAAAATTAAACCCCCCCCAAAATTTTTTTTTTTTTGGGGGGTTTTTTTAACCCCCCGTTTTTTCCCCCCTTTCCCTTTTCCGGGGGAAATAAACCCTTTTTCCCCCCAAAATTTTTAATTTTGGGAAAAAAAAAAAATTTTTAAAAAAAAAAACCCCTTTTTTAAAAAAAAAAATTTTTTTTTTTTAAAAAATTTCCCAAAATTTTTTTTTCCCCCCTTTTTTTTGGCCTTTTTTAGGTTTTAAAAAAAACCCCAAAAAATTTTTTTTAAAATTTTTTTAAAAAATTTTTTTTTTTCCCCAAAAAAAAGGGGAGACGGGGGTTTTTTTTTTAAAGGGGAAAACTTTTTGGAAAGGTTTTCCAAAAACCCCTTAGGGGGGGGGGGGGTTTTTTTCCCCCTTTTTTTAAAAATTTTTTCCCCCTTTTTTCCCCCCCGGGGGTTTTTTAAAAAAAAAGGGGGGCCCCCCAAAAAAAAAACCCGGGAAAAAAAGGGAAACCCCCCCTTTTAAAAAAAAAAAAAAAAAGGGGGGGCCCCTTTAAAAAAATTTTGGGGGGGCCCCAAATTAAAAAGGAAGCTTTTTTGGGGGGGGTTGGGTTTCCTTTGGTTTTTCCCGGGGGGGGGAAAAAAGGGGAAAAAAAAACCCCGGGGGGGGGGCCCCAAAACCAAAAGGGGGCCCCTTTTTTTCCCCCCCCCATTTTTCGGGGGAAAAAATTTTAAAAATTTAAAAAAAAAGGGGGTTTTTTTTTTCCCCCCGGGAAAAAAAAATTTTTTTTTTAAAAAAAACCGGCCCCCCCCCCGGGGGGGCCCCCCCCGGGTTTTGGGGGGGGGGAAAAGGGGGCCCGGGGGGTTTTTTAAAAAATTTTTTTTAAAAATTTTAAAAAAAAAACCCCCCCGGAAACAAAAAAAAGGGGGGGGGGTTTTTTTTCCCCCCCTTTTTTTTTCCCAAAAAAAAAATAAAAAATTTTCCCCGGGGGGGCCCCCCCCGGGGAAACCCCCAATTTTTAAAAAAGGGGGTTTTTAACCCCCCCTTTCCCCAAAATTTAAAAAAAAAAAAAAAGGGGGGGGGCGGCCCCCCCGGGGGGGGGGGGGTTTTGGGGGGGGGGAAAAAAAATTTTTTTTTAACCCAGCCCCCCTTTTTTCCCCCCCTTTTTGGGGTTTCCAAAAAAGGGGTTTTTTTTCCCCCCCCTTAAAAAAAGGGGGGGAAAAAAAAAAAAGGGGAAAAAAAAAAACCCCCAAAAAAATTTTTTTTTTAAAAAAAAAAAAAAAAATTTTTTTAAAAAAAAAAAAAGGGGGAAAAAATAAAAGGGGGGGGTTTTAAATTTTTTTTAAAACTTTTTTTAATTTTTTTGGGGGGTTTTTTAAAATTTAAAACCGGGGGTTTTCCCCCTTTTTTAAAAAATTTTTTTTTTTTTTAAAAAACCGGGAAAAATTTAAAAAAAGGGGGGTTCCCCCCCCCCCCTTTTTCGGTGGGTTTTTGTTTTTTAAAAAATTTTTTTTTTTTGGGGCCCGGGGCCCGGGGAAGGGTTTGGGGAAAAAAAAGGGGGGGGTTAAAAAGGAAAAAGGGGTTTTTTTCCGCCCCCCTTTTGGTTTTTTAAAAAAATTTTTCCCCTTTTGGGGGGGAAAAAACCCCTTTCCAAATTTTAAGGGGGGTTTTTTTTTTTTTCCCAAAAAGGGGCCCCCTTTTTTAAAAAAAAAATTTTTTTTCCCCCCCAAAAAAAAAATTTTTTTGGGGGGGAAAGGGGGGTTTTTTTTGGGGAAGGGGAAAAAACCAAATTTAAAAAACCCCAAATTTTTTTTTGGCCCCCCCCCCCAAAAAAATTTTTTTTCCTTTTGGGGGGGGGGGCCCCCCCAAAAATTTTAAATTGGGGGGGCCCAAATTAAACCCCCCTTTCCCTTTTTTCCCCCCAACCCCCCCCTTTTCCCCCCCGGGGGGGAAAAAACCCGGGGGGGGAAAAAAAAAAAAATTTTTTTTTTTTTAAAAAAGGGGGGGGGGGAAAAAAAAAATTTTTTTAAAAAAAAAAAACCCTTTAAAAAACCCCCCTTTTTTTTTGGGGTTTTAAAAACCCCGGGGGTTTCCCCAAAATTTTTTTTCCCCCCCCTTTTTTAAAGGTTTTCAAAAATGGGGGGGGGTTTTTTTTTTTTTTTTCCCCCCCCCCCTTGGGGGGGAAAAAAACCCCGGGGGTTTTTTTTTTTTTTTTAAAAAATTTTTTTTTTTGGGGCCAAAAATTTTTTTTTTAAAAAAATTTTTTTTTCCAAAAAAAAAAAAAAATTTTTTTTTTTTTTAAAAAAAATTTTAAAGGTTAAAAAAAAAAAATAAAAAAACCCCTTTTTTTTTCCCGGGGGTTTTTTTTAAAAACCAAAAAAAAAAAAATTTTTAATTTTTTTTTTAAAAAAATTTTTTGGGAAAAAAAAAAATTAAAGGGGTTTTTTTTTCAAAAGGGGAAAAAAAAAATTTTTTTTTTTTAAAAAAAACCCAAAAAATTTTAAAAACCCCAAAAAATTTTCCCCCCCTTTTTCCCTTTTTTTAAAAAGGGGGTTTTTTTTTTTTTTTAAAAAAAAAAAAAAAATTTTTTTTTCCCCAAAAACCTTTTTTTTTTTTAAAAAAATTTTTTAAAAAATTTAAAAATTTTTTAAAAGGGAAATTTTTTTTAAAAAAAATTTTTTTTTAAAAAATTTTTTTTTTTTTAAAGGAATCAGGTTTTTTTAAAAAACCCCCCCAAAAATTTTGGGGGGGTTTTCCCTTTTTAAAAAAAAAAGGGGAAAAATTAAAAAAAAAAAATTTTTTTTTCCCCCCTTTTAAAAAAAAATTTTTTAAAAAAAGGGGGGAAAGGGTTTTTTCCCCGGGGGGTTTTTTTTTTTTTTAAAAAAAAATTTTTTTTTTTTTCCCCCCCCCCTTTTTTCCCCCGGGAACCCCTTTTCCCCCCCCTTTTAAAAAAAAAAAACCCCAATTTTTTTTGGGCCCCCTTTTTTAAAAAAAAAAATGGGGGGTTTTACCAAAAAAAATTTAAAAATTTTTAAAAAAAAATTTTTTTCCCTTTTTAAAAAAGGGGGGTTTTTCTTCGTTTTTTTTTTTTTTTTTTTTAAAAATTTTTCCCCCTTTTTCCCTTTTAGGGTTTAATTTCCTTTTTTTTAAAAAATTTTTTTTAAAAAAATTTTTAATTTTTTTTTCCCCCCCTTAAAAATTTTAATTTTTAAAACCAAAAAACCCCCCCTTTCCCCTTTTTGGGAAAGGTTTTTTGGGGCCAAAAAATTTTTTAAAAAAAAAAATTTTTTTTTCCCTTTTTTAAACCAAAAAAAAAAAAAAAAAGGGGGGGGGGGAAAAAATTTGGGGGAAAAAAGGGGGTTTTTTTTCCCGGTTTTTAAAAAAATTTTTTTTTTTCCCAAAAAAAAAATTTAAAACCCCCCCCCCAAAAAAAAAAAAAATTTTTTTTTTTTTAAAAAAAATTTTTTTTCCCCCCAAAAAAAAAAAAACCTGCCCCCGGGGGTTTAAAGGGGGGGTTTTTTGGGGGGGGTTTAAACCCGGTTTTTTTAAGAACCTTTGGCTGGGCCAATGGGGGGTTTCTGCAAAAAAAAAAGGGGGGGGGCCCCTTTTTGGAAAGGGGGGGGGGGTTGGGAAAAGGGAAAAAATTTTAAAAAAAAAAAAAATTTTTTTTTGGGGGGGGGGCCCCCCCAAAAAAAAAAAAGGGGGGGGGTTTAAATTTAAAAAAAAACCCCCCCCCCTTTTCCAACAGGGGGGAAAAAGGGGGAAAAAAATTTTAAAAAAAAAAATTTTTTTTTTTCCCCCTTTCCTTTTTCCCCCCTTGGCCTTTAAAAACCCCCCCCAAAATTAAAAAAGGGAAAAACCCCCCTTTTTTTTAAAATTTTAAAATTTTTAAAAATTTAAAAAACCCAAAAACCCCAAAAAAAAAAAAAAAAAAAAAAAAAAAATTTTTTTTTCCCCAAAAAAAAACCGAATTTTAAAAAAAAACTTTTTTTCCCCAAAAAAAAAAAACCCCCCGGGGGGAAAAAATTTTTCCCAAAATAAATTTTTTTTCCCTGTCCAGCTTAAACCCCAAAAATTTGGGGCCCCCCCAACATGAAGACCCCCGGTCCCCCGCATAAAAAAAGAAACCCCTGAAAAAACCCCCCCAAAAAAAAGCCCCCCGGCTTGAGCCCCCACAAAGAAAACCCCCCAAAAAAAAATTTTTGGGCCCCCTAAATTTTGAGTTTCCCCCATAGTTTTGCCCCCCCAATTTTAAAAACCCCCCATGAAAAAATGGCACCCCAAATAAATGCAACCAAAAATTAAGAGCCCTCTCAAAAGTTTAAAAACCCCCATAAAAAAAAATACCCCCCATAGAAAAATTTTTTCCCAGGGGAAAAACCCCCTTTCCAGAGTATTTCCCCCCCATGGAAAAAAAACCCCCCAAATTTTAAAAAAAAAACCCCCCAAAGAAAAATATAAAAGCTTTCCCCAATTTTTAAAAAAACCCCCAAATATCAACAGCCCCCCCCAAAATTAAATAAAAGCCCCCCCAATTTGGAAAAAACAAGTTTCAAGAAAACCCCAAATTATTAAAACCCCTAAAAACCGTCAAAAAAACAAAAACCCCGGAAACCCACCCCCTTTTGGTTTTACAAGCCCAAAGGTTTCCCGCCCTTGAAACCCAAAAGGTTGCACACCCCCTTTTGGTAAAAACCCCCCCGATTGGATCCACCCCCACAGGTTCTAAGGCCCACTTTAAAAAGGGGGGAACCGGACCCGCCCCCCTTTAACA